>VUQR01020989.1:0-10398 GCA_015108515.1 Hemichromis elongatus
GTACTAAAGGTAGACTACAGTGTTGTAGAATGAGCACCAAGTTCTCACCAGGCTCTCTCTTAGTTAGGGTGACAGAAATCTTAAAAGATTACCGCTTCACAAGGCAATTTGGTTAAAAGACAAAAGTGAGGTCAGGAACTTTGAGTATCAACTTACTTGAGACAGTCTATATGTAGAGCTACAGAGGTGCACACTCATCTTGTCCTTAGCAACCCTTTAGGGACAAGTGAGTGGCTGTAGAGGGCAGCTGTGCGTGTACGATTTGGCGGTTTGAACCAGTAACCCCTCACCTGCCCAGTGAGTAGTCACCATTTATCATGTTTGTACCGATTCACACCTTCAGCTTCTGTTTGACATGCTGAGCACAGCTGGAAAACGAATAACATTCAAATGCTTCCAAATCAGTTTCTCGGATACGGTTTAAAGCCATGACCAGTGCTAGTTCAAAAATATTTTTTTGCCGAGCAAACAATCAATATTTGGTCCGCTGAAGGCGTGTCCACATAAGTTGCTTTGTTGCAGGCACTAGACTAGACCAGTAGACTTTGCAGGCTCTGGTTGCCTAGATACCGCCACATACTCATTGACAAGTTAACTTATTTAAAAAAAAACAAAAAAACAAAAAACAAAACAAAACAGCATTTCCGACACTTTAACCGACTTATATGTACTGAAAGACATTCTTTCTTCTACAGTATGACCTGAGCAACCAAATGCAGAAGAAAGCGATTTACAACAGAGTTGTGGCAGAGGACAGTTTGCCCTGTAGAGCTTTAAAAGATGGGAAGTCTTTCAGAACCATAACCAACATGCCCCCAGTGCCCATTTTAAAAAAAAAAAATGAAAAAAACAAAACAAACCCAAAAACATTAGCATGTTTAAAGCACTTCAGAGGTACAACCTCCTCTATATAACCGATGTGTGAGACCCACCCACTTCATCTGCCCTTGCTATAAGTTCCTCAACACTGGTCTCACAAACTAAAGTTAATTCTCAGACTCGTACACTAGGGCATTTACTGTGATGCTTCCAAATGTGCCTTGGGTACATCAGTGCCAAAGGCCTCATATTCTACACCACTCCTGTTACATTGATGCTTGGGATCTTACTATGAAATCATAGTTATACTGCAGTGCTTCTCAAGCTTGGCGTGAGGTCACCAGCAGCTGCCAGTCATGTTATGAGTCCCAATTTCCGATGAGAATGGGTACATTAAGTCTGTAATGCTTCACAGAGTAAATGTTTGCAAGTCATTAAGGCAATGCAGGATGCAACTTAAATAGGACTATAAAGTGAAATTATTCGGCAAATATTGAGGTAATACCATTTAGCATGGCAGACACAAGACTGAAGATGTAAATGGTGCCCCGTTATCATTTCTAAACATCTGGTTTGTACTGTCCAGTTTACACACACCAACTCCAGACGTGCATTCACCTCCCCCCTCCCAATACAAAACTCTGAACTGCCCCCACAAGCTCTAAGGTTGTATTGTACACAAGACTTTTTATTTTATCTTTACATTGTTTTAATGTGCACCGAGAGCCATGGGAATTTCAAATTCCTGTGTATGACCTGTACGTATGGTTTTTGACAGTAAAGCTGACTTCGACGAAAATATTTCCTATAAATAAAAGCGTTTCAGGCCACAGAGCTGTGGTGTGACATTTTTAAAGCCAATCCTAAAAAAATCAAAACAAAACCCAACCTGTGTGATCTAGATTCCCTGCAGACAACACAGATAGGCCTCTTATCGGTCTGGCAGTAGAGCTTCAGCTCTTCACCATGATGCTCACACTTTTCATCAAATTTCACGGGCTTGGAGGGGGCAGGACAAGCACCCAGGCACTCCAGATCATCCAGTTTGGCCACCAAGTTCTGCACCAGATAGTTTTTAGTGAAAGTCCTCTTGTTGAACACCTGAGGGATTAAAGAAAGACGCTAAGGACGACTAAGCAAGCACACGGTTGCGTACATCATATCATTTACAATGGAGCAAGGCATTTAACCTGGCAGCTCATGTGTTTAGATTTTAAGGTTAGCTTCCGTTAGCTAAGGGAAAGAGGAACAACAACAACAACAACCAGCTATCATAGCAAAATGCACTGCGTAGGTAACCGTTATTTTTTTTTTCTTTTTTAATAACCGCCAAACAAGCGGCGTTATTCCTCATAGGTATTTATAAAAGAAAAAGACCTTCGCAGAAACACTGGTACCTCCGTGTTTCTGGTTTTGCTTTGAGACGAGGTCCAAAAAAAAAAACAAAAACAACAACGCGTATATAATGTATGAACTTACCGTTCGGCACTGAGGACACTGATACCCATAGTCTCCGCCATTTTCATCCCAGTGCATACAGATGCAAAAGCGGCAGAAATTATGGCCGCATTTCAGAATGACGGGGTCCTTGAAGAAGTCTAAACAAATAGCACATGTCAGCTCCTTCCTCAGGTCATCTCCAGATGTACCAGCGGTCGCCATGTTTACAAACCAACCAGCAGCGGAGAACTGCCACTGCAGGAAGTGAAGGAACAGGATGGAGGGAGGGAAGTGGGCACATTTGTGGAGTGTCGCTTTCGCTCTCAACCAATCAGATTCCACTCTCTCTCTATTCAGTTGCATTTCAATTATATGCCATTTATTGGCACGGCAGTCAGGTGAACCATAGTCTTCAATCTAAGAAATCTAACAAATTGCACTTTTATTTTACTGCTTCCCAGGGGAGCATTTAAAACATTTTCCCTACAGACATTGTGAAGCCTAACTCATTTCACTGGCAGACATAATTGTGCTATTTTATTCTTTCTTAATCGTTCCTACTTGTCTGGGAAGGTGAATTAACAGTGTGTGTGCGTACAGGGTAGCTGCTAACTGAGCTGTTTTAACTTATTACTTATCAGTCCAAATAATCTCTAAGTCTGTGACAGCAAATGACAATTTACTAGTCCAGTGGAGGAAATGTCAGTCTCTAATTGCTGTGGCAGTTTCACTTTAATGTTGAGGGGCAGAATATCAACCCAAAAAAATGTAGAACCAAAACACATTATATAAAAATTGTAAATTGATTTTCATGTCACTGGGCGAAATAAGTATTTGTTCCTCAACAACCCCGCCAGCATACTGGCTCCCACCGATTGGTTGTGTGCCCATGTGGCACATAGATTACAGTCAATCAATTAATAAGTCAATTAATTAGAGATACTACTGATCTCAGCTCATTAGCATCAATATTTTCCAACCTCTCCCCCATCATGGGTAAGACCAGAGAGCTGTCAAAGGACTATGGAACTAGGTGGTAGAGCGGCAAAAGACTGGGGCAGACTAGAGGACCATCATCGAGAAGCTTGGTGAGATCCTTTAGAAATGAAAGAAGTGTAAAATGGCTATCAGCCACCCTCAGTCTGGGGATCCAATGCAAGGATGATAATGGGAAATGCGGTGGATCAACACAAACTACAAGAAGCTCAACGATCTGAAGGCAGTTGGGTCCACAGCCACCAAGATCACCATTGGTAACATGTTATGCTGTATAACAGGAAGAACTGGATTGAAATGTTGCAGCGCCTGCAGGGCCCCTCTGTTTAAGAAAAATGTACGGGCCCAACTCAAATTTGTCAGTGAAGATCTAAAGGATTCAGAGAACTCTTGGGAGAAAGTGCTGTGGTCAGATGAAACCAAAATCGAGCTCTACTCGATCAGCGTGCATCAACGTCACACATCGTGTTCGGTGGAAGAGAACTCAAAGATCACCATCCCCTCAGTCAAACACAGAGGTGGAACCGTGATGCTTTGGGGTTGTTTTTCTGTTCAAGGTATAAGACGACTTCCCCGCATTGAGGGGGAAATAGACGGAAAAATGTGGTGTCAAATATCAGACGAGAACCTCCTAGTCTCAGCTGCAACACTGAAGATGGGTGGGGGTTTTTTCAGCAGCAAAGGAATGGCCTAAAGAAGAAACACTTTAAGGTCTCCAGACCTAAATCCTGGAGCTTCAAGTTGCCAAGTGGCTGCCAAGAAACCTGAAGGATTAAGCGAGCATCTGTAAAGAGTGAGCCAAAATCCCTCCTGATATATGTGCAAACCCGATCACCAAGAACAAGAAACGTCTTACTGCTGTGCTTGCCAACGGCGGGTTTTCCACCGAGTCTTAAGTCATGCTTGGAGATCAAATGCTTGTTTCACTCAAAGACATGCAAATAAATGACCGATTTTTATGTAATGTATATTTCCTGATGTTTTAATTGATATTCTATCAACTACAGTAAAAATGTGGAAGAGTTCACTCGCTTGTAGGTGAGCAAAGTTACAAATTCAGCAGGGCATCAAATAATTACTTCCTCCGCTATTTGTTTTTTTTTCTATGAACACAGACCAGTAAAACGGATGTTTTTAACATGAAAACATTTTTAGATATTGAAGGTTCTTGTTTAGGAATGAAAAGCTTGTCTTTTGATTTTTTATATAATAACTTGTGGAAATCAAAACAAGACATTTTTTTAGTGTGAAGGGATAATGTTCCACGTATTCTCAGTCTCAAAGCAGTGAGGTCAAATCGTGCATCAAAGCCTCCTTTTTTTGTTGTTGCATCTAGACTAAAGTTCATGTGCTCCACCCCGCCTCTAAACCTAAATGTACTGATTAAATCATCGAAAATAACAGAAGGCACCGGTAAACAGTATTTATTTTTAAATACATATACATAAAAACCCATTCATAAAAAGACACAAAGTAAATATCAAGTTTGATTGTGCTAAATTTGTCATATTATGGGAATAACTGGCTGTGGGGTATACATTACATTGCATAGCTTGTAGTGGCGCGTGAGGGAGGCGATGCAAAAAAGTGCATTTGATGCCAGATATGGTGTTATTTCCAAGTTCATCAGGGTAAAATAATTTTTTAAAAAAAGGAAATAAAAATAGAAAAACACACACACACACACATACACACACAGCTGGCAATCCGATGTATAAATCCCGACATACCTCGAGGATTCACACCTCAGCTGCTTTCCGGCTCACGTCCATCACATCAACTAACCCCGATGAATGGTAGAAATAATTACACAAGGATGACTAACAACAGCATAATAAGACAAATATTCAGGAACACTTACATCAGCATGTTGTATATTCACAGCAGAGTAAGACATAGTTTGAACAATTCATATAAACAAGAACCTTCACCAGTGACATCGACAAAAATTAGGAGATTATATCAAAAGTCTCAAATGTGATATTTTCCATAGTGACATACTGATCTGTGAGCATCTATAGTCTTTGCATCATTTGTTTGGGAAAAACAAAATGAGTCAGAACACTGAAATCCCACACGACACTAGTGACAAATAATATGAACGTAATGTGGGAAGAACAGGGGGTTCATTCATTGGATATGGATATTTGAATGTTCACAGCACCACACTTATTAGCAGTGTAACACAAACGTCAAAAGTGGCTCTGGAGAGCTCTCCAGTCAGCAGTAGTAAATTGTGTTAGAACACACAGTCCATTCTTTGTAAAAGAAATAACTCCTGAGATGAGTGTCTTGTTACAAATGTATCTATTAAACAATGAAACAAAGAAAAAACCCTGAATATGACAGAAAGTATCAGACAAACACAGAGCAGCAGCACTGTGAGGATAGCAGTGACAACAGTGAACATTGTGCTATCAGACGCAGCGATGAGCTGTAAACTCAAGTGTTTCAACTGTACGAGTAATATTAAAAAAAATAAAATAAAAATTAGCAACAGAGATGCCAAATACATGCAGGACAAACACTCTTCAGTTCATGGTAAACATGATAAAGAACACTAGACAAAAAAAGTTTAGCTGGTGATTAAACATAAAATGATATCAGTAGTTGTTTTCACATCCTGGAGTTTGATAATAAGAGTTTTGCACGGTTTAATTCACAGATAAAACACAAGCGGTGCCATCTTGTCTTTGTGACTGCCCCAACAAATATCTTAAGACTAAACTGGAGGCTTAAAGGCACAATTCACCCCAGATTAAACATGAATGTGCTCATACAGCAAATGTTTTAGTTCGCACAAGTCCACTATTTACCTTCTGTTTACTATTATCTCCCACCAGTGGATGGAGTTTATAACAACCTCAGCAGCACAGCATGTGTACACTAACCTATTTTATCCTCAGCATACTGCAGAAATAATGGGATAGTTTATCATTCATATTTTTCATGGAAACGTCTGAGCGTTCTTAGTGAGGTGAAATATTCTTTCCTCTGATGCACATATCGTTAACGTCTAGCCTCCTTTCCCGGATGTACACCCGACAGCGCTAAATCTCTCCACTTGTGCCGTGTGACGCTTTATCGTAAATGTTCAGTGGGTGACTGGGACTGTCCTGAAGGGATGTAGTTGCTTCAGGCACTTTAACACCACAAAGCCGCTAAGTGAGCACGGCAGCATTATGCTACTCGCAGGACAAGTCTGAGTGTTAAATAAAAAATTAAAAAAATGTTGCTTTGCTGTTGCTGTGATAAGTATATAGTCTTTACTGTAGAGCTCGCCCCCATTTACAGGCACACCTAATACCATACATGATGACTCTTGAGTTTTGGCGTTATGAAAACAATTAAATGCCATTTTTTAAATATATTTTTTAAAGATATTCCAAAGAAAAACTTATAAAAGCTCCCATATATTTCCTACGTGTCCAGCTGCATGTCCGTGCATTCATTGCTCAGACCTCTGAGCTGTTGCGGCAGTCTTGCATCCTCACCACCAACATGGGCTCTGTGCTGACAGACCCTTTGACCACCTCCTGCACGCCCTCCCTCCATCCTTCCTTCCCATCCTTCTGTCTGGATCTGAACACCAGTACCACGGAGACAATAACGAGGACAACGAGGAGGAGGCCGACCAGCGCCCCTACCACAGTTACCAGACCCTCCTCCCCGTCATCAGCGTGCAGCTCCCTGGGTTCCAGACCATCAGCAAACAGTTCATTTGACCCCACTGACCTACGCTTGGTGCGGTCCAGAGCTATGTGCATAATGTTAGTACCACGGTTCTTATCTACTCCAATATCTTCAGCGATTTCTGGAACTTTATTGGCAGCTGACCTCCTCCAGCGGTGGCCTTTTGAACTGGATGAGGTCAAGGCCACGTCATTGCTCGTGGATGTCACAGAGTGGTACTTTACGCTGCGTTTTCCAATGCCTCTATTGGCATTCTCCTTGGAGCGAACTGTGTAGATGGTGTGAATGTACCATTCACGACCCGCAGCAACCTAAGAAGCAGAAAAATATATATTTTAGGGTTATATTCACCTTAAACCGATGCAAAAGACACAAAGACTGAAATCAGACAACAAATAAACTAGAAACTGTACTTTTTTAATATCCAAAATTAGCTAGCACAATGAAAATCTGGTATCTATAGCTAATTTATAGTCAGTTTCTACTGGTCCTAATTTAATATATTATTTTTTAAAGATAAAAACATCACAAATGCATAAACGGGATTATTTTATTCTCCTCACATCCTGCAAAGTTGCTCACAACTTTGTCATACAGGTTATTACTGTAGCTTTTGATTCATACTAAAAATGAACCGTTTGCTTCAGGAAACATTAGCATGTAGGATACCTGAAACATGGCCGTAGAGTCCAGTCTAAAGCCATCAGACCCTGGTTGCCTGATGAGCGACATGGCCGATGGATCGTCCGCTGCCAGTAAAGCATTAAAACTGACATCGCCGAATGCACGTGCCTGAGTCTCCGGCTGTGCCTTGTCCTGGTGGAGTATTTTAGATCGGAGATCAAAAAGGGACGGAAGATTATCAAATGTTATTTTTGCATGTCCGTGCATAACGAAATGTTATCGTTAGAAAACAAGAATACTCACAAGAATCTTGAATCTATACAGCAATGAAGGGGAGTCCGCCAGGCATCCAAATTCAGACTTGGTCGGGTTATATTTGGGTACGTATCCATCGGCGCCTGTGCAGAGGAACACCTTCTCGATGCTACAGAAGAAAGAATTTCCCAGGTTCTGCACAGGGTCCACCATCACGCGGCCGTATATTGTATCACCTGAGAAAAGTGAAATGTGAAATCTATCGTACCTTTCTTTTTAAATTTATTTTATTTTCATTTTTGTCCATCAAAGAAACCATAGATGCATAATCTGCTGCCACTGCTTTAAGAATTAAACCGAAACAAAACTCTAAATTAAACACTTCTTTGCTTGATCGCATATGACATTTTCTCTCAATAGCCTGAAGCAATTATATTCCAATACACAGAAAAAAATCATATAATACAAATCATTTACTTGACGTAACCCTATGTCTGCATGAAAGGTAAACCTTTTCCTTTACAAATCTTTGGATCTAGAAGGTCTTACCCTCAGAAAAGGCAACATCACTCTCCTGTCCAAAGCCCACGGATCCATCAGAAAGCCATAGGCTTCTTTTGGACAGCAAGAGCATCTGAGTATTGAGACTGAATTCTACTGCAACTGGATCACTCACCTAAAAATATATACACATATTTAGAAAGTGATAGCATCATAAAATAAGATAGATTGCCACTGATAGCTGGAGACAGAGAATTAAAATAATTAAATGAATATAAATGAATAAATCCTGGTAAACCTTAGTAAATGCTTCCTAAAACGAAGAAACATGCCACTCTTGAATCCTAATTTTAGCTGATGCTGACTTACTTGCTGGAATCTGATGTCCAGATCAAAAGTGATGGGTTCTCTGGGACTGCAGACAGGTGGAACAGTGTATTCCATATTTGATGTTGTGCAGGGAATCAGCTTCACTGTGTAGGTACCAGAGTAGTCTCTTACCTATATGCAGCAGCGGGGAGATGTATAAAAACATCAGTCTGCATCTGCCCTTCTAACTGCTTTGGAACACATATTTATAGACTGGATGTCTCAGGCTGCATCGTGGCATTTAAAAGTTTCATGCAGTCTTACTGCAAAATCAGAGGTGAAGGTCCACTGCTGGACTGGTTGGTTGTAGGTGGGCTCACTCCTCACTAGGGTGAGATTAAATGCCAGGCCAGGGTGGTTCACGCTCATCACCATGGATGACATTGAGACTGGAGGGTAATTTTGAGAGCAAAGTTTATACTATACAAAATCAGATATGATGAATACTAAAATAATGGCCCCAGAACACTACTCTAATATGATGACAATATTTCAGTCTCACCAGATCGTTTTATTCTTCCAGAAGAGTGAGACTTCACAAACAGACCCCTAAAGTGAGCCTTGGTATGGAAATTTACCACCAAACGCCCCTGCTCATTGATGCGCATGCTCGTGGGATACAAAGCTCCTGGAAAAAAAGAACCACACACAGAGATACACACTCTGAATTCTGCAAGAGCTGGTCTTGTTGATGTGGAGAGTATCCTGTGCAAGAGCACAAACACAAGCTATAATATTCTTTCTGTCTTGGTGACATACCGTGTAGCTCCGCCTGTGGGGGGCTGCCGATGCCATCCTTCCAGAGGATGGCCGTGTCGTACACAAAGGTGAGGCGCAGCTCAGACTGTAAATCAAAGTGCTGCCAGCTGCCAGCAGCCACAGGGGAGTGGAACACATATGATACATAAAGAGGCACGCGCAGGGTCACGTAGGACTGGACCAGGTTCAGCACCTGTAAGAATGATTCAATCAGGAATAAGTGAAGACCTGGTAATTTCATTTTTTTTACATGAAACTTTCTTAATTGAAGAGTGAAAACTACAGAAATCTTCAACACTGATGAAAACAGGTAAAAATCTTTACAGATTAAAGGGCGATTGTAGGTCGGTACGCTATAATAAGTGCAGAGAAGATGTAACAGATGAACGCAGTGTTCTCCTCCACAAGGTGTTTAATGTTTGAACTCTTTCACTCCTACTCAGTGTTTCTACAGAGATGCAGAAAACTCCTGTGTTGTACACAAAGAACCACAGTGGGCAGTGGAGTGGGCTTGCATTGTTTTTTTAAAAAGTTTTCCAAATATTTTAAAACTTATAATTCATGTTGATCATTGATGAAATAAAGATGTGGAATATATTTTTAAGTATTTAAAAGTGATTAAATTGCACTTTGCTTTTTCTGCTGCTATAAGCTGTAGGACACGTCCAGTGTTCCCTGGTAACAAATCTTTGACGTCTTTATACAAAAATCAAAATGACCACTAGGTGTCTCTGTTCACCAATTTTTCTTTAGCAGTGTTTTCTGACTTCACAGCTTTTGAACTATTTTATGTTGCTTGAAAAATACATAAAATAGTTGTTTGACAAAAACTGAAATTGTAGTAAATTATTATTTTTTGGCTTGAAATGAAAATTACTCGATTTGCATAGTCAATAACAGAATGGAATTCAGAGGGGAGATTAAATGATGAGAGAAACTAAG
>VUQR01020995.1:0-10071 GCA_015108515.1 Hemichromis elongatus
ATATTAATAATTAATAATATAATATATATAATATAATATAATATATATATATATATACACATTATATAATATATATTATATATATATATACACACACACACACACACACACATTTACCGTTTCTACTCTCCCTTTTAACGTTACTTTTTACTTCACCAGATTTCATATGATATGGGAATATTATATCATCCTAAAACTCATTCAAGAGGAGAATATGTGAGGGAGCGACTGTAGCTCAGGAGGTACAGCAGTTCATCTATTAATCAGAAGGCTGGTGGTTTGAGCCCTAGCTCCCCTCGTCTGCATGCCGGAGTATTGTTGGGCAAGATACTGAACCCTGACTTGCTCCTGATGTGTGTGTGCATGAATGTCAGGCATAAAAAAACAAACAAACCCATGTATATGTGTGAATGAATGAAGCTTGTAGTGAGAAAGTGCTTTGAGAGCTCAAACTGAGCTGAAAAGCACTAGACCCTACAGCCCATTTCAAACTATAGGAAAAATGCTGCTTAGAGCTCAGTATTATAAAAGACTTACAAAAAACTAGATAATTACTCTACATAGACACTCTCAGTATACTCTCAATATATTGAACACTAAAATTGTAAAGAATTATTCGCTGGTACCAATATTTTTTTTTAAAAATTTTTTACATTGAGATCTTTTAATAAAATCTCTGACACACAATCTATTCCTTTCTTTGTTTCTCATACAAATATACAGGAATAGGAATTAGGTAGTTTAAATTAAATGTGTACAATTTTGGGCATTTTTTCCAAAACAATTTATTTGATTTGTGCACCAATTGAGTTTCATTCATATAACCCTCTAAGAACTTAAAGCCAAACTATCTGCATGTTGGATTAAAGTGAGTGAACAGATTTTTTAAAACAACGATGTGACAGTTTTCATTCATCCACTAGATGGCATCAGATCTCATTAAGCCATTTACTTAAAATAAAATGTAACAAAAACAAAGAAAAAAAAAAACACATAGAAAAATGACAAAAGGTTTTAATTGAGCCACTCCTGTCAAGTCTGTTAATTAACTTAGTGTAAAATAAATAAACAGGTAATAAGTAATCGAGATTTTAGCTGAGCTAGGTGATCACAATCCAGAGCCAATCAGCACTAATTTAAGCACCATTAAATGTATAATAGTAGCACAAGTCATAATCGTAAAAAAATAATAATACAAACATACCATGGTTACAGCTTTTGATGTTTCTGCCGCTTCACGCCTGGGAATATAAATTAACTGAAAGGTCCTTTCTACATCAAAACCTGGCGATGAAGGTGAAGTTATGTAACAAGTCTGCAGAGTCAAGGTCCGATAGAACAGGAGGGTCTAAAAGGTTACACGCTTGGGGTTGTGTAATACACTCAGAGTGCACGAGTCCTGGTTTTGATAACAGCACTCTCCTTTCAACTGAAATCAATTGTGAAAGCACAATATCCCTGACCAGAGGTTACAGAGCACACAGTCTTCGATATGTAGGACGAATACATGTTTTTAAATGGAGATCATGCTCACTGAGAAAAATAGCTTTACAACCTAACAAAGGTGAGATGACACAGCATTCAAGATTATTATATGACTTGACACAAAGTTAATTGTCTGGGCTCAAAGGTTTCTTCATTACAGGACACATGCACTATTGAGAGCAGCACTATTAATCAATTAAATAGATGTAATAATAGCTGGAGTCATAATTATTGTAAGAAAACACACGCACACACTTCAGATTAGCCCAAAATTCTTCATTGACTGACGCGACAGAAACTACAGCGTAGATATTTTGGGTCTGGGGCTATTTTTAACGAAATAAGCGTCTGAGAGCCAGCTCGGCATGTACGACATGGGCAACCAGAAAAACTTGGCGTCCCATCCTGGGGAGTAGCGAGTACGTGGATAAAGGGCAGAGATGGCGTGCTCCATACAGCCGACCACCTTCATCAGGTCCCCGTCTACAAGCTGTCTCATCCTCTCATCCAACTGTTCAAGCACTAAAAGAGAAACATGATATAAAACAGTATTTCTCAATTAGAGGACTAATGATCATCGATTGGGATCATGGGCAAGATTAATGCGGGTGAAAAGAGTCCAGAAAGATTCTGGTGCAAAAAAATCTTTTCTGCTGCATATTGATTCTGCACGGTCACGTGAAACGAAGAGATTAGAGTAGATACAATGTCAGTCTGAAGATGAAACGAGTGCGATGGATGGATGAACAGCTTGAATTGATAATGCACCCAGCCACAGCTACGGCTGATGTTGAAGCATTAAAGAGTTAGTCTTATCTGTTAAATGAAATAAAAAAAATCTTACTCATGTCCAAGAAACCATGTCCATAGTCGTCCTTCACTTCCTGAGGTAATCTGTCCCAGAGCTTCATCAAGTTATTCTTCATCATAACTGTGTCAGTCACGTTTGTTTTAAAGAACCCGGGCTCAATGCATAGCACCTTGACTCCAAATGGTGCCATGTTGAGGCTGAAACACAAAATGAGACGCTGCAAGTCAGTAGAATCACAGGGTACGTATGTACAGCCTTGGAAAGTCAGATGCGCTCTCACCGGAGGCTGTCAGTGAAGGACTCCACTCCATACTTGGACACACAGTAAGGTCCGCCGAATGGGCTGATTCGACCGAACACACTGGCGATGTTTATCACCCTGCCTTTGGCCTTCTTGATGAGGGGGAGGACACTCAGGGTCACATCGATGACACCGAGCAGATTGACCGCTATCATAGGCTTGTAGTCGTCTACGGTGAGCCAGTCGTTAGGACCGGACGGCACTGAGATACCAGCGTTGTTCACGACGGCCCAGAGGCCTGAAGTAACACAAACCCCGGCAACAAGAAGCACAATGAGAGCCACAGTACTGACACACACGTAAAATCCCTGCTTCAGACTGCGTGTTATAGTTTAATCGTTAGTGTTGAAATATAATATAACATAAAAACAAGAAGAAAGTTTAAATCTGAAGTTTTCCAGGTTTTTTTCTCTCCCCAATTAAAGTGCATTATTAAGCATTTTATCTTAAGTCAGGGAAAGATAATTAACTTTGCCAAGGGTCCACATGAGAAATGGGACTGTTGTTGTGGGCTTGAACAATAAGATGAACTAATTTCTACTCAATAATAACTTTATCTCTTCATAAACTTTTAAAAATCTTCATATTATTGCTGGGAGATATTTTTTCTGGGTCATTAACCAAGACTGATTCTGAACATTGTGTATTTGCTTCTCATTTAGTCATGTGGGCCCAATGTGAAGTGATAAATATGCTCTGCTGGTTTCTAATATAGACTTAATTCCATGAAACCACACTTTGAAAATCATTGATACAAGCAGCTAAGAATCTACTACAATAAAATAAAATATAAAATAGTCTCACTGTCCACTGCGCAACGTTAACTTCTCAAAGCCAGTTTGAGATTTGAACTCATAACTTTCGTTTCATTTCCCAGGTCTGATATTTCCTGATGATAATATTCCTGCTTTTGGGTCCCCATCTCTGATGTGAATGGCCAATGATTAGATATACAGTGCTAAACTAAAAGTAATATAGTTATTTATTAGGCAAACAAACTGAATTCATGTTCACTTTATCCATTTTAGAGATTATTTTTGATTAAACTGAACCATCTAACGTACTAATCTAATGTAATCCTCCACTGTAGACTGATGTCTGTCGATACTGTAGTGTCCAGTTTGGGATGCAAATTATGGACGCCGGCTGAAATTTTATGCGTGCGGTGACATAATGAGATGTTCTCTTTGCTTTGTTGTTCTTACAGTTCAGCTGCTCAGGGTTTGTTTTCTTTTTTATACCTAAATAAACTGAGAGCGCGTGGGTGGATGGGTGATTGGGTTATTTACTATACTGACAACAGATAAAAGTATACAGAGGGATACAGTCCTCACTGTGAAAAAAGAAGGCCTTTACAATGAGTTTCAAGCAGTTTCGATCACTTTTTATTCAAGGAAATAATATTGAATAATTCTTTCCTTAGTATATTTATTCTACCTACGCCGGTCTAAAGCAATGAAATTACCGCGATGGACTATTTTGGTCATAAAATTAAAGAAATGAATGTGAAAGCAAGTGAATGTCTTAACAGCCACTTTAACTAATCACTTTCCTGGCGTGTAATCAAAATATTTGACATTTAGAATCATCAGTTAAAAACGGGGGACTTTACACTGAGCCACTCACCCTTCTGTCCAACCAGAGTCTTGATGAAAGCTGCCACTTTGCTCACACTCTCAGAGTCGGTGACGTCCAGGTGGAAGGTGGTCAGTCTGTCGGAGGAGACCTTCTTCAGCTCGTCCTCACCCTTCTCGGTGTAACAGCCTGCAATCACGCGGAAGCCCAGCTTGTCCAGGTGCCTCGCCAAGAGATTACCAAACCCGGAGTCGCAACCAGTGATGTACACATACTTGTCCTCCTTGTTGGAGACTCTTTTGGTTTCTCTGTACCAGCGATAGACGAACCAAACAGCCACAAGCCCGAGGATGTACAGAAACATTTTTCTAAGGCCAAGAAAAAGGCAGAACGTTAATATTAAGTAATATTTAAATAACTTTAGGAACTGTTACACATATAAACAGCAGGCCAGGGTTAAATGATTATGACAAACAGGAGATTGAACCAAAAACCTTGACAGCTCTTTGAGGGGGGTCAAAACTACCAGCTTAGGTTGCTGATAGATGACAGCTTCATCTGCAAATCTCACAATAATACTAGAACTGAAATGGACAAAAAAAAACAGTCCTAGACTAAAAGAAAAGACCATCACCAAAAAACTTTTATAGTCTAGGATTAGGCTTCATTCATGGCTGGAAAACAGATTTAATTTGATGTTTAAATCATTTAGGTCAATGACAAGGTTCTGAGTTGTGCCAATCAGGTTGGCCAAGATGATTAGTTACTTTATCAGAATGACACTGGACTCTAAAGTCTTGACTTTTTTCCTTAATTTTTTTGATTACCTAAAAGACCTGTCATATTTGAAGCCCTACTCCATCATTCTTCTTTGGTTAACTGGTTGCTCTTTTGTATAAATACTCATCATATCTGGATCTACTTTGTAAAGAAAACCAGCACTTGCATTGGATGAGAGACACCCCCACAAAAACAAAAAACAAAACAAAACAAAAAAGCCATACATATGCTCCGAGCAGATGTACTATAGGAACGAAACACACATAGTGTCATGTGTCATTCCATAAAGTAACGAAACCATGCTGTGATTCACGGATCATCCTGTCACTCCTGTTTGGCCAACCTTACACCTAATGCTCTTTTCTTCAATGAAAAAGGAAATGAACTTATACTCACTCTTCTGCATATTCCTGTAATGTGTTCTCTTGAATTTGCCCACACATTCACACTCCTCTTTGTCATGCATAGTTGTTGCATTTGTAAACTGTCCGAGCATGCCCATGTTAGTAACCTGCTGTAACTTGACACACTCAAGCTCCAAAAACACGCTGTACTGTGCTCATGACGTGACGTCTGTGGGCTTGGCAGACTTCACAGACATTCAAAAAGACTACACAGCACTTTTTTGGGGTTTTTTTGTTACATGAGAAATACTTTATTTGTGAAATTCTTTGAAAATGCACGATGATTAAAGTGATGATAACAACATCTGGCAGATGGCAGTCTCTTAGACTGATATCATGCATTATAGATGGTGACAGCATGTAGTATGAAACCCTTACATATATACACAATGCCCCCATTAAATGTTCAAAAGTGAACCTGTTAGAATCAGAGCTAAATCATCTGTTTTGACCACAAAAACGTAGACTGGTAAAAGTGCAGACAGAAACATAAACATAAACTAAATATCTGCAAATGCAAAGAATGAGAGGTAACACAAGGCTGTGAAGAATTTCACATATTACTTTTACTGTCATTTGAGAACTGAGACAAAGAAAATAGCTACACGAATTCTTAGGCTCTTGTTTTGTACTCCATAACATTTGCATAATGGTTGAAGGAATATTTAAATCCTCGTGAGGAAATTTAGAAATTTTAACTTAAAGTGCTACTTTTGGATGCTCTCTTCTTTCCCCAGGGGGTAACAAAAGCGATCGATCCACATGTTTGATCTGACACAGATTTTATGCCGGATGCCTGCCCTAATGCAACGTTGACATTTATCTGTGTTTTTTCCCCCAATTTTTGTCGATCCGCCTGACCTTTAAACCAGGGAAGGGTTGGCTAAAGTACTAAAGTAAAAGGCTGATTTCACAGTCATATATGAGTAAGTAGCAGAAATGCTTCACTAAATGTACTAGTTGACAGGTTTATCCGGTGGAAGAATGCAATAAGGTGGGGATGGAGTTGGGATCAGTATGGCTGACTGGGTGACTGGAGTTGGGTGTGGCAGGGATGGCACGAATGCCCGAGAGCAATGCAGGAGTTGCACAACCTAATTTATTTTTTCAAAATCATCTTTATCCTTGATTTTTGGCTCTAACATATCTGTAAACATTTGAGGAATAAAATTTTTTTTTCCACAGGGATATTCTCACACAGAGTTGAGAACAAGAAATATAATTCAAATTAATTAATTTTACTAAAACACAAAACATAAGGAAAACAGAAAATAATCAAAGTTAAGAAGCCAGGACCTGGAGGTATTAGATACTTTTTTTCCTCAGTAAGGTTTATCTTAATAAAACTCAACTTGACTCAAACACTTCATTGATTATGAAATCAGCTGATTATCCTCCTCAGCTGCAGGTAGATTTAAAAGCCTTACCTGTGGTGGAGCTGCTCCTCAAACGTTTGAACTGAACAGAATAAATGAGTAACTGAAGTAAAAACAAACAAACAAACAAACAAAACAAACAAGCAAAAAACAGAAAAACACTGGTACACGTGGGGTACAACCGATGACAAAGGCTGCTGGGTGTAACACTGAGCCAAGCCTTTTATCGCATTAACTTTAGATCAGATATCATATAAGAGAGTTCACTTTCCCGTCTGTTATGTAAAACAACATTTCGAAGCGCGAAAAGATTGATAAACTTCATATATGGAGTGTAAATAAAAATCAATCAATCAAAAAATACTCACCTGCGTCTTTCCCAAAGTCAGTACATGAAATCAGACTTGCAGCGCAGCGAGGTATGAACCTCCACCGAGAAGAGATAAGTAATTTATTTCTCTCTCTCATCTATTTCATTTGTTGCCGAAACTTCCGGGAATAGTGATTAACTCGAGGGTTGCCAACGCTGCGTGCCAAAATGCACCAAAACGGAGAGGACCCGGCGGCATGAAGCAACAGAGCTAGTTCAGCGGAAAAATTACTGAACTGGCAACTTCAAGTCGGAGCCCTTTGTGTTTTTTTCCACTGAAAACTGAATGAAGAGCGCCAACCCCTGGACACTAAATTTCTCGCTCTATTTTTATTTCATTCATTTATTTTGTTTTTTATCTTCATTTATATCTTCGTTTGTTCTTGATGTGTAGAGCACTACACTGAAGAAACCCAAACCCATTCTATTTCTTTATTGTATATGGAGAGAATAACCATAATCAGTCTACCAAAATCTATTACACTGTTGCCTTTGTGTCTCTTACTGCCAGGAAACCAGTGGGACCACAGAACATCACAGTTCCCATTTCAGAAATAATGGGATAACCCCAGCCCGCCTCCAGCTCCAACATACAGTATTTACCAGACAAGCAACGATATGTTAATTACTGAGCTTCAGGAGGTTTATGAGGTACATTGTATTACTGTTTAAGCCTCAGTAGGCTGGTTCCCAGTCTGTGCTAAGCTAACTCAATATTTCCTGTAGATATGGTATAGTGTTAAGACTGATGTGTACTCACTGTATGTATACTAATGTATACTCTTCTCTGTCTTAAACTGTTCTTTTAGAATAACATTGTTCCCAGAGTAAGCAAATGTACTGTAAAAAAAAAAACAAACCCTGTAATTTAACGGAATTTTTATATACATTTTACAAAAATTTCTTGTTATTTTTAAAAAATATATAAATATCAACAACATTACAAAAATACTGTCTGCATATTGTGTAATGAGTGTAAAATGACCCGAAAAGGAAAAAGAAATAAAGTCCCTGTAATTTTACATGAGTTTGTTCATTCAGATGTATGTTGTTGTATAAGGTAGGGGTTTAAAAAAAGGGTATAATTAATTTTTATGAGTTTATAATATCTTCAGATATTAGTAAACTGTAAATGATATTAAGGTGAGAGTGGACTTCCTAGCAAAGCTAATGGTGATGTTAAGGTTTTAGCTTTTCAGCTACCTGTATACAATAGGTAGTTTTGCACCTAGATTGAAAAATAACTTTTCTGTCCACAGGTGTCCAAAAACCTTTTAAGTGTCTGCAGCACCATGGAAAGATGCCATGTTCTTTAGGGTACAACTGGTTTAAATGCTAGCCATTTTCCATTTAATTATGTGTATTTTTTGGCTCATTAAAAGGTATTTGAACAGGACACTTTTGTTTTTTATAGCAAATTATTAGAAACGTTTTCTGATGTGGTATATTTGTTAACAAAATGAAATGTTAGGGGACAGGAAGTAGGTGTGTCTTTACTGTTTAAGACTTTTCATTGTAAAATTTTAAATCTAAAATATTTAATGTAAAGTAAATATTTAACAATATTTGATAGCAGGTGTTCATGCAAGATTAATCACTGGAGCTCCAACAGCGTGGAGCCCTGCCCTTCCTGCGCTATTATAAATCCCCTGTGTTGTAAACAATCAAAAATCAACAACATTAGTATAACCAGCTTTAAAAATTAGCACCAGATTATTTAGTGCTTAGCTTTTTCATTAGCTCTCACTTGTTCATTGAAATTTGTGAATAATAAAAAATGTTGTGAAGAAATTTTTAATGACAGTTAATAAAGGACAGGGATCAAAATTACACAATCATGTTGTAAATTACAGACTGAACTCTTACCCATATTGAATGTCCTCAAGGTCATTAAACCCATTTTACAATCACTTATGATAACAACCTAATACATTTGTATTATTGTAAGAAGTTCTTTTTTGTCATTTTCTATTTGTTACCAGAGTTAAATGTTGAAGCACTGGAATAAATTATGTCCTAAAATTTGACATCGTATAACAAAATATCATCATTCAAGTGGTCTTACAGCTGAAGACTTCTTTAAACTGTCAATAGTTTTAAGGACAGTTATAGCAAAGTGAACAGTATTAATGTTATATTGCAGCAGTGTTAAGGCATTATTACACAAAGTAAAGTTACTTTTTTATTAAGCTCAGCTCTTTCAATATTGACATCCATCAGTAATTACTTGATAAGATCTGTAATTAACAGTATACTGTAAATACAATAACATTTTCTTGATATTTTTAAGAGGGTAAGGTTTTATGTGTTTGAATAGACATAAAGCCTATTATACTGTTCATATAATTAAAAATGAACATTAGAGGCTGTATTTTAAACCCAGTTACTAGTTTATAAAAGTCTTTTGACTTTTGTTTAATGTGTAGTATAACATATTATTACATCAATTATTGAATAAAAGTTTTTTTTAAAAAATCTCAAAAAATTACTCAATAAAGCTTAACTAATAACTAATTTATTAAACGAGTGACCACATTATTAGGTAATTTCATTGTTTTAACACATGTCTGTGAAGGTTCTCAGTCATCCAGGTCATCGTAGTCTAAGGAGCTGTAAAGAAAAGGCGTCTGGACTTCTTTAGGTTGCTTGAAGACGTTTCACCTCTCATCCGAGAAGCTTCTTCAGTTCTAGGGTCAAATGGTGGAGAGTCCCATATTTAAGCCTTGTGGGAGTGTCCCGGGACAATGGGCCCCCTACTGATCCTCTACCTAATCACATGAGGTGTGAAAACGGGTGTGGGTCTCAATCAGCCATGGTTTCAGGTGAACTCATTGTGAAACCTGGCCTCACCCTATCATGTGAATTCCAGAGGACAGATGGCCCAGGATGTGAGTGGGCGTTAAGGCGTCTGGGCAGGGATCTCAGAACTGGATTGTAGATGGCAGACAGTTGGTGTCGTAAACCACCGC
>VUQR01021010.1:4902-29042 GCA_015108515.1 Hemichromis elongatus
CGGCCTGTCATCAGTCGCCAGCGTCGCGCCGCAGACTGGTCGGTCCGGCTCGGCGTGGACATGGATGCTGAGCGTATTGTTCTTTGTATTTACTCAGAACTGCAGCTCTCACAGTCTCTGTGTGGCCAAGCTGCGGCTGCCTCTAGTAAAGAGGCAGAAAGGGGCTAAAAATAGTTTTTATGTAAAAATAGTGGAGCCGGTTTCTGTTCGGAGGCTCCACTGAAACCAGAGGTGCTGTTTGAGTTGGAGCAGAGTGTGGGATCGCTGTCTCTCTCTCTCTGGACGTCTTCCTCACACGCCCACATCTGTGTGTGTGTATGTGTTTGTGTGTGCGTATGCATATTGTCTTTCTATGTTTTTGTGGAAACATTTTCCCTGAAACCATCACTGTAAACACATTTTGGCCGGTCCGAATCATCATGTCACATTCTGTCAACTAAGGTTCTCACAACCTCAGCAAGAGCAGTGTGCACGAGTCGGGTCTACATGTCAGGAAGTTGGAGCGTGTGTGTGTGTGTGTGTTTCACTGCATGTGTTAGGTAATTATGTGTACATGTACATGTGTATAGTGATAGTTGATTCACAAAGGTGCGCCTACATTTTTTATGCCACTTTCCTTTTTTTAATCTTTAAGCAGAGCATTCAAGATTCAACAGACATGAAATACAAAGTTTGAACATGAACCTTTGACATCAGCTAATCTTTCTGAAGGGCTCGGTACATTCAGCAGATTCTGAAACAGCTCAGTGCAGGTTTTTTTATTAGGTTGTTGATGATTTACTCTGAAGGATTTTTGTGTCACAAAATACAAAACCACCAAAACATGAATGAAGATATTTTTTTAAATTTGTGGTAATCTAACGAGGAAACACACGAGCATCATTAAAAAGGAAACATGATTGGGCTGACTGGGTGTCTCTCAGTCCAGCAGCTTTTAAATTGTTGTGACAGTTTAAAAGTCCAGTTGGGTCTGAGTGAGGTTGTGTCACTCGTCCCTGCGAACATCCAGAAAGAAGCTGAAGGAAAGAAAAGGCGCAGCGGCCCGTCACCTTTGTTTGTTTTTCCATCAGACTTTGTTCATGCTCTCAGGTTTAAAAGATACCGACAACACTCTTTATTCTTGAAATGAATAAAATGAGATCGTCTGTCTCGGACGTATGTGAACATTTCTGCATCCAAGTACATTTGTAAGCAGCGTGTTCTCAGCCCACCATGTAATCTAATGCTGCTCTGTCAGATGCATATCTTCAGTATGTGCTCACATGCATGAGCTGCAGTCATATCAGCTACGTGCAGATAACAGTACCATTATGCAGAAGAGTAAAATCTACATTGGGAAGTTAGAAAGGTGGCACAGAAGTCCTTTGCAGGTTTATCAGTGAGGATATCTTGGTTCGCACCCCACTGGGGACCTTGTGTTTGCTTAGGTTTCCTTCTACCCCCGCGAGTATAGCCAGGAGCCAAAAACTGTTTGGGTATGTTTAGGTAAAGATTGAAGCGTTGGTAAAACACAATATTAATCACCAGGAGACACTGAAGACATCCTGTGTGTTAAGAAGCCAACCCAGGGGTTTTGATATAAAGGCACCAGATGGACCACCTGCAGGGAGAAGGGTCTCGTCTGAGTTTCCTTCACAGAGTGTGAATTCTCACATTTTCTTATGATGCCATTGAGCAGTCAGGCAGGTCTATCCCGGTGTGATCTCTAGAACAGCATTAATACTACAACAGTAGCATCTGCAGAACAAATACAGCAGGTGTAAATGAAACACAGAGAAACAGCACGTTTTCTTTCTCAGACCATCAAACACGCAGGATCTTCTTTGGCACGTGTGCTGCTTCATGGTCAGAGGTCAGCTCGTCACATATGGAGGCTTCTTAAACATCTCTTGGCGTTGCATTTAAAAGCACTGGGAAAGCATACGCTTGTGTGCACAGTTAGTCTTTTGAAGGGATGTAATTTTATCCTAAACTACGGGTTTTTTTAACCCTGATTTTCTAAACCTAACCAGTGAGTGAAAGAAGAAGCACACAAAGCTTCCAACCAGGCCAAGAACTGAAGTCTCATGGTTGACTAAATGGGAAGAGGACTGTTATCTCCACGCATCATCAAAACAACGATGCCAAAGGACAACTTATGCAACATCTGACACAACTGCATTATTTAGCTCATTGGCTCAGTTTGAGAAACAGCAGCAGGACCAGAGTCAGAGTTAAACAGTCAGGGCACAGTTGGTACAGTTTTCTGTAATCCGATTTGCAGAAACTGTAATGT
Organism: Hemichromis elongatus; assembly: GCA_015108515.1. Classification (NCBI taxonomy): domain Eukaryota; kingdom Metazoa; phylum Chordata; class Actinopteri; order Cichliformes; family Cichlidae; genus Hemichromis; species Hemichromis elongatus. The sequence continues at coordinate 7,178 of VUQR01021010.1, forward strand.
TAAACTTTCTGAGCTGAGGAAACTGTACCTGACCTGCAGTGAGCCGCAGTCTTTGAGAGATTTAGAGCCAATTTAAGCTAATGGGAAGAGAATAAAATGGGGGTGATGTGAGCTCGAGAGTGCGATAGGAGTCTGGCTGCAGCATTTATTATCGCTTGGAAGCGTGGAAGAGATGATTCATCTAAATAAAGAGGGCATGACAATAATCGCGGTGCAATGACAGTAATGCATCAGCAGTTCTCTGGTTCAGCTGAGGAGACTCTAGCTCACAACTTAGAAACGTTCCTTAAAATAAAGAAACAGGAGCGGGAGATATGTTTTGCATGTAAATCAAAGCCCAGAGAAGAACCAAATATCGCGAGATCACGAACACCAGACACTTCACAGAGGACCAAAAGGAAGCAATCACTTGACTGATTCTTGAATGTATTTCACCAGGAACTATAATCACGGCCTGAGTCATGTTGGAATTTAATTCCTGTCAGTTGGACTGGACAGCCTGCTCAGCTAGTCAGGCTTGAAAGGCATAAACGCTGAATGTCATCAGCAAAGAAATGATAGGAAATGCCAGAAAAAGATTAAATGATGGCAACTAAAGGAAGAATGTGAAAGGAGAATAACAGCGGGCCAAAGACTGCGATGGAGGAGAACATGCTCACTCTAGCAGAGACAGTCCTTCCAGACCAATAGGAGGGAAAACAGCGAGGTAGAGATACCAAGGAGACCTTCAGCCTTTAAAGTAAAATATTATGGTCGACAGTATCAAAGGCAGCACTGACGCCAAAAAATACCAGTACCGAACGATGCCCTGCATCAGATGTTAGTGGAAATTTCAGAACTTTTTCTAATAATTTGCTAAGAAATCACAATTTTGAAATAAGACGTCAAGAAGTCAAAATGTGTTTTTTTGTAAGTAATGAAATTGACATAAAAACACCCAGGCAGGTTTTTTTTAATTGCTTTTTTCTCTCTCTGAGAGAATCAATTACATGCGTCTGCTTCCTTCTTTGGTTTGACTCCACTGACAGTCACTCTGGACTCATGGGAGAAATGTGACGTGCTTCCCTGCAGCTTTGCTTGTAATCAGACTCTAAATGATGACATTATGGACAGTAGCCGGTGGAGCCAGAGGCAGGTTAGTGGAGGAGAAACTGCTTGAGTGTGTAAACTCTGAGGTTTTCTGAAACAACAGGCTTCGGTCTGCTGGGAGCCCAGAGTTTGACCACAGGGAGGTTTTAATGATACTGTCCAGGAGCTCAGGAAGGAAGGAGGGAGACATGGGGGAGCGTAGCATGAAACCTCTGAGAAAACTCGAACTTGTATTTTAATTTGGGAAAGGGAGTGGGAATCAGATGCACAGCTTTTCTTCGGTTTTAGCACTCACACATTTTACTTCACATAAATTTTACTGCCTTCACTTTCCTGCCAGTAACAAAAACAGAAACGTTACAAGTCATGATCATTAGATAAAGTAAAAACGGCCTTTTTCTTATCAATTTGGCTTTCGTCTCACTGGCGCTGCATCGAGATAAAACAAAAGAAGAAACAAAGTCACAGCAAGCGGTGTAGATGAGTGAACATAATCAGGTGCAAAGTGTTGGAATGCACCAACAGAGCCAAAGCAAGCCAAAAGGAAATGCACGCACACACAGGCGGACGCGATGAGAGAAGCAAGAGCGCAAAGTGGGGCTGTGATTTTACTTCCCGGTTCACTTGGCTCAGGCGCGACCATCTTTTCTTTTTGGTCTTATAATTTTGACTTTTACCTAAAAATTTTGCATATTTTTTTTTAACTGTGACTTTTTCCCCCTGAGAACTGTTTTAATTTATCGTCCATCATCTGTTTTTGTTAGTTGTGTCATGGTGGCAGCTGGTTAGGAAGGGTATTCCAGACATGATTGTCCAGTTAGCCCAGACTGGCTGGCGGTACAGTCTCTCCACTGCGCTGAGCCCAGGGTTTAAACCTGAAGAGGTTCCTGAAGGAGGAGCGACTCTACTCCTCACTCTTCCTTTAAGCCGACTCACCCTAAAGCCACTTGTATCTGAAGCCTCGTTCTTTCCTCCACCTCCCAGGTTTCATGACCTCAGGTCGGCAGGTAAACTGGAAGCTTTGCCTTCACACTCACTTCCCTCTACCTTTAAATGAACCCTTTTTAAGGTATATGGGGCTTTTTTACTCCACAATGTGACCTCTTATTTCAAAATTTGCACCCTTTTTAATCTCATCTTTGCTCATGATAATAGAGCATCAATCAGTCAGCGTACCATTAGACATTAGACTCATGATAAGACCGTATAGCTATCTCACCCTCGCTGTCATAAACACACATGTATTCGGGAACAATGCCAAAAAATCTCAAAAACTCTTGGAAAATGTTGGCAGAAAAGGAAATAAGAACTATGACTTTCATAAGCTGATGGATGCTGCAGAAACCTGATTACCTGCGTCTTCCATCCAGCCCGACCCAACTGAAACTCTTCCAGGTATAACAAACACAATTTTATGACATCTGAAAATGGTTTGAGCATTTTAGTAACGCTTGTTCTGAAAATGATACCGCAGCATCGTTTTAATAAGTGCAGTCATCTGGTGTGTTTGAAAACGAGCCCGTGCATTTAAAGATGAAAAGACATGAGGCTGATTACAGATGTGGAAAACAGCTAAATTTAGTAGCTCAACCTCTACGTCTCCGGTATGTATGTATGTGAGGTGGACGCAAAGGGTTTAATCCTCCCTTCTCGACTCTCAGCGAAGAAGCCAGACTCTTTAGGTGTGTTTGTGTTTCGGTCCTTGGTGGGACTTTCTGGGAGTTTTGCCATCAAACACACATTGAGCATTCCTCCCAATTTATAAGCGCAGATATGAGCTCTCTGGGGTCATTTTCACTCATGATTTAGTCTTACATAACGGAGGAGCTGTAGATTAAATCACTCTGACTCTGGTATTTATCAGGAGAGAAACTCTGCAGGTCGACCAGTGAGGGGTCACCTCCTTCCTCCTTCCTCCGCTTCCTTGGAAGTGAGAGCTGCAGGGATGAATAGCATCAGAAAATTCCTCACGGATTCTTCTCTACTGTCTCATCCCAGCTGAATCAGCTGAGACAAACATCAACAGCGTGACTGCCTCTCCCTGCAGTTTCCAGGGCAACAACAATCAACAGACCGCACACAGTTTTCTCATTCGCTACTTTTTTGTGTGCAAAGAAATCAATAAATCCATGACTCCAAAAAGACACCGATCTTTAAAGATGCCTCTGTTTTTTTAATATTCACTTCTACAGTCTCAAAATGTTTGCAAAAGAAAGTTTTACATCTCAAAAATGTTACACTGTTGCAACTGTGTTAGTTAACTGTGTAAAATAAGCATCGCTTTTCTTCACTTTTTGCACAAATGTCATCAGTTTTGGAAAACACTGCGAACCTGTCCCACTTTTTGAAATTACCTTCTAAAATTCTCCCACTGTCCAAAAAGTGTTTCCACGTAAAAAAAAAAATCATGCGATAAGGGTCTCAGATTTTAAACAGCTTTTAAGAGGCTTTTCTGCCCCTCAATTTGCAATCAGATTTTTCACTTTTAAAACATAACTGTGCAAAATGTTTTTCCAGAACCTCTTGTAATGTAACCCTAAGGGGGAAAGTAAGTTAATGCAGCGTCCCATGAAGTAATGGGAACTTGAGTGTGTGTCTGTGTGAAGAGGACAGTGTTGCTGCCTGTAGCTGCACTAAAAGCCAGTGACAAAACACAAAGCTACTCTAACTGCCTTAAACACAACACACACACACACACACACTTTAGTTAAAAGGTGTTTAAAGATGATGATGGATGAACACTTGAGCCTGACAGAGCGCTTGATGGGAAACTGCAGTAAGAGAAAGAGAAGAGGGGGACAGGGAAAGTGAAGGAGGGGCTGCTGAAGAGGAGCAGTTTCTACCTCGGGCACTAAACTCTCTGTGAACCAGAGCTGAGAGACTGAAGTCACACACACACACGCACACACACACACACACACAAAACAACAGTCAACAGTGTTGTGTGCTTGCACTGAAGAATTTCCACCCTAAGAGGCTCCAGTCAGAGATATTAGACCTGCTCTATCATTCACATTCTTCACAGGGTTACATTTAGATGGACATTTAGGACGTTTATGGAAGTCCAGTAAGTGTGAAGCTCATTCCCGACCCTATTTGCTTGGTTGCATCATATGCAACTCAGCAAAAACAAGTCTCAAGCCAGGACAGGTTCGCTGCTAGACAAGTCCCAGTTCAAATCAGTTTCAGGCACACAAGTAAAATTAAATGTTGAGGGCCAAAGTCAAGCCAAGACGTTCAGACACGCAAGCCTTGACAGATGAATACATTCTCAAGTCAAGGCCCATCTTCAGTGATGTCACAGGTCAAACGGACCTGAGCCAAGTCCAAGTCAGGACAGGCGACAGAGAGAAATGAGTAACCAAAATTTCTTTTGTGCTTTGGTGTAGCTTTGACATGTACAAAACAGCAAATGTTCTGCATGTCATGCTCCATCGTGGAAGTGCAACCACACAAAGTTTAATGTAAATAAAATGCTTAGCATTACACTTTTTTAATCAGCGGTGGTGTTTGTGTTTACGAGGACTCTTATTTGTCTTTTTGTGTGTATAAAATACGAGAGCGAAACAAGCGTTTGCATACGTGTGCCGTGTGGGAGTGTTTAAGGGTAAATACTCTGTGGTGTGTTTCTTTGTAACAAACTTATCAGACTGACAATCAACAAGCCTAGGAATGTACAATTGTGTGTGTGCAGGTATCAGCGAGTGCAGATGCTGTATGATATGATCAGACTGTTTTTGTAAGGTGGGAGCGAGAGGCCGCTCGATGAAAAGATATCACAGAGAAAAGACTGCAAAATATGAAAGAACGAACAGGTATTAGCATAAAGGACACAAGATACAAGAAAGTCATCTAATGGACATATTGATAAGCTGTTTTCATTGTGGTTCACCCAGCAGTTTTACTTTGAAAAAAAAAAAAATCCTAACCTTTCAGAATTTTTCCCACCTTTCGAAAATGCCCCGCTTTGGAAACGTGTGCCCGCTTCGCAAATATACCGCCACTTTCCAAAAAATGTCCCACGTTAAACGAAAAGTTCCCCTGGTGAGAAAAAGGCCACCATTTTTCCTTTAAATCCTCGCTGAAGTCGAAGAACCAGGGAGCTCTGCCACGTGTTCTCCAGCTGTAAACATCTGTTTTCAAATGTGTGCACATTATGCATGAGAACAAACAGAGACTGAATTTATTTGACAAATACCAGGGAACCTGTTACAGCGCAGCCACAGAGAATCCTGGCCTCTGATTGGATGATGTGGGCTGTCAAGACAGCGTCTCAGTCATTGCTTGACCCACAACATGCTTCAGACTGTAAACCTATGAACACGTCAACGAAACGTGTCTCCACTCTGTGACCTTTGAGTGCTGCAGCTCAGCAGTTCACCTGCGATCCAGACCAGCAGCGGTGACCCAAAAGTTACATTAATAGAAAGCATTGCTCACCACTGTGTATTCGCTGACTTGCAAATGTCCGTCCACATCCCATAATTCCGTGCGACTCGGTCCCAGAAAACCAGAAGTGAAAGTAGGCAGATGTTTCCACGTTCCACAGTCAGCAGTTTTACACCAGAATCACACACAGAGGCTCAACGGTCACTCCGACGCACATCCAGCTGTGCGCTCGGTGGAGCAACATCACAGCTGCATGAATCTGGGGCAGTGAGTTTGGTGTCCTCAACGTTCATTCGTGCTCCAGAGCTGTGGCAACGTTTCCAAACACAGCAGCCCGGGTACGAACTGTTTCATATTCAACATGTCGTTGCTGCAAAAAGTCAAACGAATCTGATCGCAATCTCGGCGACGTCCGTTTCTTTATTTTCGCTCGTGCCTTCTACTTTTGAATTATTTCGGTATTTGCAGCATTTCTGCATTTGGAGCATGTTTTACGTCCTGTGTGTTCGTGCACTTGTGTGTGACCTTTCTTTGTCTCCAGGTGTTTTAACACATGCACAAAAGCCCTGAAGGAGCACAATTTGAGAATGCAACTGTCACAATTAGTTGGACCTTCCCTGAATTGATTCAACACCCCTGCAGCTTTGTGTGCTCTTCGTTTATGCTCATGTGTGAACACAGCAGATTATTGTTTGCAGAACTGAAGTGAGCAGAAGCCTGTGTTTTAAACAGGGAACTCTAATATATAAGTAGTGGTTGATTTGCTCCCCTGCATCCAATATTGTGTCCAGTACTGTGTGTCAAGGCGCCAGTGTTAAAGTCACCTGTAATTCAAATTTTTCCAAATTTACCACCCCTGAAAAAAAATCACTATATATTCAAACCGACTGGCATAAATTTAACCAAACATGCAGGTATTTGTTTTTCAGCAGCAAAAAAGAAGAAAATCAGTGCTTTAAATAAAGAACTGCAGCAGCAGTTTTAGCAATGACTGACTCATCATTTTTTTTCTGGGAAAACATAAAAATATTGCAGTCACAGAAAACAGTGTGTGTAGGAACGGGCAGCCAGTGTGTCTGCAGCTTGTTGCTGGCTGTGTTTACAGTGAATGGCTGCAGTCTATTTAAAGCGGCTCGGTGTATTTATGTCGGTTGTATACAGCGTGGAGGAGCCGGCGGGGCTCGCTCTGCCGCTGCGGTTCACTTTGGGTCATTTTGGGCTCCGGGGGTTTGTAGAGAGAGAAAAAAAACCAGGTTGGGTTGTTGTCAGTGTTGAGCTGAGCTGACGTCTGGGCCCGACGAGGCCACAGCAACTTCGACCGACACCACACCTCAAAGCACACTTCAGGTACTTTTCGTACTTTCACTGAAACTATACCAAACTTTAGTTAAGTAAGTGTTAGTAATTTTTTTTTCTAAATATACACATTGAATATGACAAAACTGTGTTTTTATAGTGCAAAAATATAAACACACATTTAAAAGCTGTTCTCTACGTACATGCGTGTATATATCAAATTACATTTTAAGATTATCAGAAATAAAACCTGTTTTAAGTTGAGACAAAGAAAAGTTTCCATAAAATCACTGCTTTGAGCTGCAGACAACGGGTCCGCCTCCTTTGTTTGTTTCTCCAGTGTGTGTGAGTCAAAGCTGGATTGCATTCATGACACAGAGCATCGTTTAAAGCGGGCAGCGAAGGTGACGGCCCGTGACATCACTGATGAAATCACAGAACTCTGACATCTGCACAAACATCTGAAAAGATCAGTCGAATTATAAAATCATTACCTCTGATCCAATCATTCTGCAGCCGTCCATAAATCAAGCACAGGCAGGAATATCAAATCCCCTTCTTTAAAACAAAATCACAGCTCCATGACTTTATAAAATCTGCACTGATTAGATGATAACTGCATTTTAATTCTCTGGATTTCCTCCAATCAGAGACCAGAAATGTTGGCATGGCATTTCCAAACAATTATGCGTACGTAAATTGATCTGAAACGTCTCTGTTTGGTTTTGATTTCTGAGCTGCGTTATGAACAAATGGAGGCCAGCGTGCATCTGGACACAAGATACAACTGGATAGACCAACAAACAATCACAGCAGTGAAACATGTGATGTAGGGCTGCACAGCCGAAAACATAAACAAAGATCAGTCGCTGCATTCTGAAACCCAAAATGTTCACCGTGAGAGCAGAGCAGTAAATTGCTACCTGACAGGATAAATTCAGGGTAAGATCAGACAATCAGCCCCTCTTTCCTTCCAGTTGGACACTCTCTGAGCTGAAACCTGAGTTTAGCTTCACGGGAACTCTTTCGTTAATGAGCGAGGTCTGTGCACAATCAACGTGTTTTACCCTGCCAGAGAAGCTTGGGTTGTTTGGGACCGACGGGATCAAACCGGCAGAGTGTGAGCGAGAAAACCTTCCTGCTGTGTTCGTGTTATTTTGATGCTTGTTTGTCATACATATTAATGTGCACACTCTGCACGCTGTGGGTCTGCAGGCCGGACAGCCTGACTGCAGCCAATCACCTGCTTCGTTTCTTGACTTCCTCCTGCAGGCGCTCAGAGCTGGGCGCAGCTTACATAAGTAAATAAAAGAACCATTGAGCTGTGTTTATTCCACACATCCTTCATACGCTCTTTATATAATGGTCAGCTCAAAGGGCTGAGACGCAGACAGAGCCTGAGCGGGGTAAAGTCCACCCTGAGCCAGTAAGCAGGATTTATCACAGCAGACTTTAAACTGCTCGAGTTACTGATCAACCTGCAGCCCGAGGCCTGAGAACGCCGCGCGGCTGCTGCAGCACACAGCCGGGGTGACCTCTGACCTTAAACAAGGCAGCAAACCACGTCCTGCCAAGCACAACTCGCAAATCGCTTGATACAATGTAACCCGTGTCAGGTGTAAATGTGCTGTGTTAAAGCATATGTCACATTTACTCGTAGAAACACTGATGCAAACTAAAGCAAACCAATACTTTCAAACTTATTTCCAATAAATCTCTGCAGAATGAGTTCAAGAAAAAGCTCAAAAAAACATCTCCAGGGGATCAGGTGAATGAAAAGAGTCTGAGTTCATCACTGTGTGAGAGTGCACCGGCAAATGTTCCAGCAAGACTAAGCATTCATCTGTACTGCGTAATGTCATTAAAGAGAATCTGGGGAAATCACTGTGGTATCTCCGTCAGGCAGGACTGTAATAGAAATCATGACACACACTCCTTCTGAAACCAGCGTCAGTGCTGCTGTATTCACTGCAACTGCAAACGCAGATTAAACTTCACAAATGAGAGAAAAACTGATATAAAGAGGCAGCAGGCATGCTGCTGTGGACCAGAGCTGATAAACTGTCCTGTGGTCTGAACAGTAGTCCTGACCCGTTGGTCTGGGTGCTAAACTGGCCTGCAGTCTGAACACACACACACACACACACAAATAAAAGACATCCTGAGCTGTTGAGCAGCTGGAATCGTGTAATAAACTAGAACGGAAAAGCGCTTGGCTCTATAAACGACTGTCGAATGGTCTCCTCGGCTGCCAAGCGCTTCCAGGCGGGATGCAGCACATCGCTGTCCTGACTCTTCTGAAACGTGTCCCTGGCTTCTGATATGACATATTGTCTTTGTCATTGTCACTGAGTTACTGCTATCAGAGACATAATAAAATATCTCCACACTCAGTGAATCCTGATTAGAAATTTATCTGGTGATTGTCCCGCCCCTGCCACCAACGACCCAATCAACAGCTGACACAGGAAACACAGTAAGAGTTTGCACATGATCAGTGATGTATATGCATGGTCGTGTAATGACTGACAATGTACAATACATGAGGATTGTGCATGGCTTGATATGTTCTACAGTGAAAGTGAAAGAGTAATGAGTGAGTGCACATTTGTAGAGGCTGTACAATATTGATGTCTATTTTAATATGTTTTATGGACAACAGATGGAAATTAGCCCTAGGCTATAATCTGGTATGTTTACATTGATGTCATTTTTTTTCTTTACATGTATGTTCATTAACGTGCACTGTCCAAATAAATTAAATTAAATATGCTGTTTAAAACAACTACCACAGAGGTATGGGAGAAATGACAGCCGGGTACCAGAACCTGCTTCTAGAAGGATCTTGTTGCTACTGTTGCATCATTTTCATTCTTTTATTCACACAGCAAAGTTTGGTTTCATCCAAATATAAAACTATAAACTTTTGACAAATAAAATCAAAATTAGACATAAATGTTCTTCAAATATTTGGCATGATGTGTCCAATCGTTAAGTCCATGAAGCTCAGAGTCGAGATAACCACCGGTTTCATTACATTTCACAGGTTAGGACTTTATCTGAAGCTAGTGTGGTGAAGTTTTTTACCCTTTGTCATTTCATATTTTATTTTATGATGTTTTCTGTTCTCATGCTCGTTTACTTTTTGTGACAGTGATAATTATATCAAATATCATTATTTCTCTCTTTATTTAGCTTTATCGTGTGTTCATTAACTTTTTAAGTAACTATTATGAGGTTGGCCCCTGCAACAGACTGGCGACGTGTCCAGGGCGACTCCCCTGGATGGATGGACTATCAGATATTTCATAATAACATATTATTCAATTGTTTTTATTGCTGCATAGACAGAATTTTGCAGGTTTAACAAGCGGAGGTCAGGGTCATGCTTGTTTTTCAAGCTTTTCTTCACATCAGGTCAAAATCCACTGATGTAGGAAGGCATTACTGAACCTTGTTTAAGTTTCAGTAATTTTTCCACAGTCTCCACTTTAATACCAAATGAGCATGAAGCGTCAGAGCTGATGTCGTTGCTGTGAATCACCAGTTCTGTCAGGTTTCTGTGTTTCATGAGTGGTTGTCCGATTATCCAGGAATCAGTTGCTTAATAAATGCTTGATAACGTCCATGAAATGAAAATACTCAGTCATGGCCAGTTGCTTGCAGAAAAAAAAATATCCTGTGAGTGCAAACCTGAATTTTCAGAGTTAAAAGTAGAGGCTCAAACAGGAGCTACAAACGACCCGAGAGTCCAGAATACAGATCGGGCTGCACTCTAAAGCAACAATCCCCAGGACTCAGTGTGGACATGTACACAGAAGCCGGGGCAGATCCAGGATCTGCAGAGGAGAGCCGCGACCACATGGAGGCACAGCTACATTCAGGGACCACAGCTGGTTTACTGATAGCCATATCCAGCTTGAAACAAAAGCGAATCAAACCCAGCCCACATCCAACTTACCACTGTTTTTTTTTCCTTTTTAATTACTCAACAGGTCGTCAGTGAGTGAACAAGCAGGTTAATTATAGTTAGCTTGTGGGTCGCTGTGTCCATTATGGTGTCACAGATCTGGAGCTCTGAAATAGCAGCCTACATAATTCATTAAAACTGCAAGTGGAAGAAAAACTGCATTGTTGTCTTGCATGTGTTAGTTGGGGTCCACGTGTGTGTTGAGGTAATTGTGTCCTTATGTAAGAAAGATAACAGCTACGTAACCCAGACAGACAGAGAGTGAAAACCACCATCACATCCGACCTTCAGTTACACAGCGACTCTTCCTCCTCGCCTTGTCTCGGTTCCTGCCTGGAGCTGCGGTTTCCTGCTCTGTGTCTGCAGCCACTGATAATATCTCCCTCTCTGCTGGACTTCCTCCATGTCACACACAGGGCGTGATAAAGACACCGTAAGGTGCACTCGAACATACCACATAAACCTGAGGGAGGAAATATAAAATGAGCAGCGAACAATTTGTTGACAAAATGTCATTTTTTTTTTAAAGTAAGCCTCAGAACAAATGTGAAGTTTAGCTGTGAATAGACCGGCGAACCGTTTAGTGTTCAAGTTCAGCAGGTGATGGTGCTGTGCAAGAAATACTGTAGAAAAAAGGAAACAAACACTGTAACTACCTGTCCTATAAAATACTCGTTTTCACTCTTTCCTTTTTGTTTCGCCTGATTGGACAGGAAAGCGTCACTCACAAGTGCCGTTCATGACATGATGCAATGAATGTAGTCGGTTGCTCTCTTTCTATGAAGTCTGATTAAATCATGGTATAAAATATTAAAATGCAGTACTGCTAGGATAGAAGATGAAGATTAAAGGCCCCAAATTCATCTGAACATAGCTTCATGTTCAAGTTTTAGCATAAAAAAAGATTTCGGTGATGAGCAGCGTGTTAACATGACAATGAAACAAAGGCGTCTGGACTCGGATTGGAAGTGGATTAAGAGCGATCAGGTTTTGATACAAGATGTGTCACAAAAGGGACTCGGCGCACTCTCTAAAAACGTCTTAACCCCGCTCAGGCTTTGTCTCATTGTCAGGTATGCCAAGTAAGTCTTAGCCTGAGCTTCAGTCCCAGTGTCCATGGAGGCTCTGAGCTGCCTCACTGTCAAGTCATCAAGTACCTGAGGGATCTCGGGCGTACGGTCTACATCACTTCCTGCAGTCTTTGCCATAAAAACTAACCACAGTCCCGAGTGCTGTTATGATGAACACAAGGCTGGAGGAAATTTCTCAAAAAAATGTGGACAAACAAGAATGGAAGGAGCAATGCAAAGGACGTTCAAGGAAATGCAGCAAGTGCTGTGTATTACACACTTTAATATTAAAACAACACAAAATTCACAATCTTTTGGAATAATGTATTATATGTATATATTATATATTAGTGTATTATAACACCAAAGGTGCTTTTGTTAGCTAAACTTGATGTTTCGAAACAAGGAAAGGAAGAAAACAAAATTCTGGGTTCATTTGAGTCTCAGGATTCAATTCAATTCAATTTCTATTTATACAGCACGAAATCCCAACAACAGTCGCCTCAAGGCGCTATATATTTGAAGGTAGACCCTACAATAATACATACAGAGAAAAACCCACAATCATATGACCCCCTATGAACAAGCACTTTGGCAACAGTGGGAAGGAAAAACTCCCTTTAACAGGAAGAAGCTTTTGGCAGAAAAATATTTTTAACACACAATATATTTCACTATCTGGGACCACATCCTCAGTGACGATGAGAGATGGAGGATGAGGAGGTGAGAATAGAGCAGCGGTTTGGGGAAGGCCTCGAAGGGGACTGGCGACGGCTACCGGGCCTCGCTGATCCCCCGTAAACTAATGAAAGGTGAAATAGAGGAAAGGAAGAGAGGAAAGGGAAGAAGAGAGATAGAGAGAAGAAAGAAGAGAAAAAGGGGGGGAGGGTGGGGTTCGCGTGGAACTGAGAACGTGAGTGAAGGTAAAGGGAGGCCTTTGTAGCCTGGCCGGACGGGGCGTGAAGGAGGTGTGGTCCCGCTCCTGAAATTAAGATGATATCTCCACTCCTTGAATTTTATATGTCCAGTGTTTAGAGGCAATTATTCACTCAAATCTGAGTGTGAGACTCACACTGTGTCCTACTGTGTCTGCACCTGACACTGTGTGCTTTACCTGAATAGTCACCTTCACATCAGAGAAATTGTGATGTGTGAGACTAGTATAACATGGGTGCAGTCACCTATCCCCTCCATAGGTGAGTGCATTTATAACAGCAGCCTAATGAACAAGAATATCACCAGCTGAGGTATTTGACACCAACAGACTTTCATACCATTCGTGGTATTTAATGTTGAAACAAACAGTTATGGACTCCACGTATCTCAAATCCAGCACCTAAAAAACTGCAGAGACAGACTGAGAGACACCCAGGCAGCAGCCGACATTGATAAAAGTGTGATCTGATGGAGCGTTATCAACGTTAACCTTTCTGTTAGTTCAGTATGTTTCATGCACAAACACTAAGGGGTGAAATTGTGCAGAATATATTTATGTGACCATCTGTGCTCGTGGTCATCATCAACAACACTAAAACTGAATCAGAAGCCCAGAACGTCGAGTACTGTCAGCCTGCTGGACGTACCTGCACGTGAGACGTATGCACAAGGTGTCCTTTTCCATCTCTGCCTTTACTCAGCAGCTTCAACAACGTCTGCATTGAGGTTAGCGGGTCAGCGTGGATTATGTGACAGTTTTGGGGGGTTTTCAGCCGGGAGACCGCTGTCCCTGTTGGACCTTTCTGTTTTGCACTTTGTTTCTCTTTGTTTTCATTCGCTGATTTTGTTTAGGCACCAAAAACTACTTGGTTAGCTACAGGAAAAGATTGTGGTCTGGGTTAAAATATGCTTCTTCATAACATTAAACCTGCAGTTTGAAAATTGACACCAACCAACCCACTGCACTTAAATGTGATGCAAATGGTCTTTTATAAGTCTCCATATATGATGTATTTGGAATAAGAAGCCTCTCTTCAACCAAAGGACGCACCGTGTATCTTTAGACAACAGCGTTTGAATGAGAAGAGCATCAGAAGGCCCACTGTGATAGTCCCACCTGTGGCTGCATAATGTACAAACCGCCTAACAAACTATTTTAAAGACCAGTTCTCTTTTCTGGAAACTGATTTGTTTTAATTTCCCAAAGCATCCTCACTGTACAGTCGTGTTTGTGCAGAGTGGAAAGCCAAGCCTTCCTTGATTGAGCACTGTACACACATCCTGCTGTAGTACAGAAGCCCATCAGCCATTTTTACTCTGTGGCAGCCTGGTGGCACCACGCGCTGACAGTGAAGGATGTGTGTGTGGAACCTGTATGTGTGTGCATTTCCTGCATATTTTTTTTTCTATATTCCTGTTTCACAAAAACCAAAATGAAGGAGGCAGCGGAGCCAGAGCTGGCCCCGAGGAATTCCTGTGAGAGAGCTGAGTTTCTACGGTGCTGAGGTTGAAATGGTGTGTGACCGCTCGACAGCCAGCAGGCCCATTGTTCTGTATTCTCCAAAAATGGTCTCAGGACTCCAAATACATGGTCTGATAAAATAATGTTTGTTGTTGCAGTGGAAAATGACAAGAAAGTCCTAAACAAACCAGCAGTTGCTCCACATGCCACAAAAGCCTGGTCTGGCTCTCAGCGAGCGCCGAGGCTTCGGATTTACAAAGCCGCAGCTTTGAGGCAGTTAGCCCTGGTAGCGGCGCGGACGGCTCGACGCCGCGGCCACATAAGCTCATGATTGTCCCCCGGGCTTTAGGAAACACCGCAAAGTGTTATCTGTGTCTGGAAGGTGTGTGTTGTTTTGCGAGCGCCCGGAAAGGTGAGCCATGTGGGGAGATTAGTGGCGAGTCTGGAGCGGGTGTTAGGGACTTAGCTCGTGTCACGGTGATACGGTGTGAGCTGATGGAGGGATGAGCTGCTTGCGTTCAGGTGGAAAAGCGCCTCCTCTCCAGCGGTCACACTGACTGGCACAACTGCCTCATAAAAATGTCCTGAAAGCAGCAGAAAATGCAAATGACTGCTTGTATCTGTGACGGATGAGCAGATTAGGTTCTCCTGCATTTGAAACGTGTAACGGGTCAGCAGCAGGAACAAGCCTGAGTGCCTCTCTGTGTGGTCCAGAGTTACTGCTGCACCACGCCACGCCATTCAATCCTAAAAACACACCTAAACATGCATTCAAATGACATAATCACATGTATGCATTTGTGCTGCTCGTGTTTGTTCCCCCAACCCCCCAAAAACACCCAGAAGTTAACCATCCACCATTGATGGCTCAGCGATTACCAGATGTCTGACAGAAAAAAATACAATCGATACTGATAACTTGGATAACTTTTAGTAGCCATTTTTAAGATATAATGATTTGATATTCAATTCAAAATTGGGTTAAGGGTTTCAATTGCAATAAAAATGGTCCCAGTATTATCGTGTCTATCACAATATCCTGGATATGGATATATCCTGGATATCATGAAACATGTGATGAACTACAAAATGGACAGGTCCCCAGTATCTCAGAGGGATAATGTAGAGAAACAGAAAACCAGATTCTCACCAGTTTGAACTTCGGCAGGAAGCTGAAGTACCTGGGGCGAACCAACGCAGGCAGAGGGAGAATATGCAACCTCCACACAAAAAGGCCCCCAGTGACCAGGAGATTTGGACTGAGAACCTTCTTTCTGCGGGTTTTAAGCATTACATCATCATGCCTCTTGAACTCTGTTCAAATGAATTTACGTAACTTAGGTAGCAATATTTGAGAGAAAAACCCAATGATTAAATACAACCTATGAGCAGCACTTGGTGACAGTGGGAAGGAAGAACTCCCTTTTACAGAAAGAGACGTCCCGCAGAACCAGGCTCAGGGAGGGGCCGCATCTGCTGCCATCAAAGGTAAGTGGGGGAAAGAAAGAAGAAGGAAACAGACCACAAAACAATAAACAAGAGAAAACAAACTAGTTGCATGTAAATCAGGAGTGAAGAGAGTTTATGGAGGAAATATGAGCACCATTCAGTTCAACACAATCCAGAAGGATGCTTACTTTAGCAGGAAGTGGCAGTGCAGCGAGCGCCCTAAACCTAACCCAGCTCATCTTTTGACACCACAACCGAATAAGAGAAAACCAAAGCCAATTACATATCTGTGCACACCATTCTAAGAATATGTGACTGAATTCAGAAAATGCTGGCTGAGCAGCATCACCAGCGAGGCAACGCAGTAAACTACACTTCCTCTGATGCCGTTTCTCCCAGTAGAGCGGCGTGAACATCCTCTCTTTTAGTTCAGAAATGAACGTGTTTACAACCTGGTACGGAAAATCCAAGGCTCAAATTTAGGGGTGTGGTCACGTGCGCTAACACACATGCTACACAAGCTCATCGCTGTTTGTTAGTGTTGACCTGCTGAATTTGACCTCGCGACCTCCTTTTAAAAGAGTTTCAATGCCATCGTGTTACAGTAATATGAAATACCACAGTAGGAGTTTTAGTAATAGACTGTCCAAGATGTTTGAGGTCCAGTTTTGCTGAAATTATCTTTTTTCTTAGTCTTAATTACTTAAAACCAGCATGTTCATGTCTGTTTATTGCATCAATTCATTAATTTAATTTCTGGCTGCAGCAGGATTTTCTTTCTCATTTTTTTTTACCACTTTCTTTGCATTTTGTGGCTTGAAATAAGGTGAAGCTCTGTCATACGTCTGTCATATGCTAATTCAATAAATGGGTAGGGTTCACACTGAAGATGAGATTTTATACTTCACACATTGCTTTTATTTTAAAGTCCTTTTGCTTAGCCAGGGAAAACACATTCCGGACAATTAGAAGAAACTGAAATCCATCTAAAGCGTTGATCAAGAGTTTCAGCAACGACATAAAAGAACATGCACTCCCCTCGTCTCTGTGAAGCCCTTTGTTGTTCTGTACCATGAAGTATCAGTTTACAACCACATGCTTGTGCCAACACTTATTCCTGAGTATGTTTCTGCCTCTTTTCGTGCGCCGTTGCTTTTCCTGTGGGTACAAAGCTGCTCACTGTCACGACAAACCTGAAAACCTGACGGCTTCGGTCGTGTTGACTTCCCTTTCACTGATGCCGAAAAGACTCAAAGCCAACATGAAAGCTGAGCGGTCGCCCTCATCCTGCATCGCTCATACAAAACCTGGTGTCTTTCTGGCTGTTTCGGCATGAAGTTTTATCAGGCTGTAATATCACATTGTGAAAATATCAGGCTTATTTTGGGCTGATGTGTTGAACTTGGCCCGTACCTGCATGTTTCTGATTGTTAAATCTTTGCGGGAAAAGAATCTGGCCTGCAGCCACAGGAGGAGGGGGGTGTCTGCAGGGAAGAGCGGGGTGAGGAGAACCAGAGGGGGGGGCATCATCCACCCACTCAGTCCTGCTCAGGAGAAGCTCTTTTCACACATGGATAGAACTCCAGTTTGCAAATGGTAAATGGATGTGTGATGTGCTCTTTGAGTCTAACCTTTAAAATCACTATGGTGAAAAACAGATTTGCATCCTGACATTAAAATAGAAAAATATCTCCCAGGAAGTCTTAGAAAATATTCTTTCTTTTTTTTTTATTTTTCATTTGAGTGCATGGAAGGATGGAGAGCTAATACAGGTACTTTGCAAGTTTATATCAGAGGCCTCCCTTAACCTGAGAATGCAAGGCTGCAGGTCAAGTTAATCGATTACTTATATAACTAGGAATCACTAGGAAAATGCCGACACCACCTCAGCTGATTGTATTTGACACAATGGATCAGGAGATTTATTCTGAGCTCCTCATCGCATCTTATCTCTTCTGGTTAGTAGAGTTAGCCAAATGTTCCCCTGCATGGCTTTCATTTATTCTTTTGCCAGCATCAAAAATCTAATTGGATGATTTACATGCAAAAAAGTCTTTGAATTTAACCTTTATCAGTCAGAAATACAGAAAAAAATAAAAATCTGCAAAACTGCAAACAGTTTATAAATAAAAAATTAAATTATTATTATATTATAAATTATATTATTATTATTATTATTATTATTATTATTATTTATTATTATTTAATTAAATATTAATTTGTCAGAGTTTCTGTTTCATTTTATGTCATTAAGAAAGTTTCACGTTATGGCTTTTGTGATGTATTCAGTTTTTAAAAAGTGTTTCACATCAGGCTGAAATAACCCCAAACTGCTTCTGCAGAGAGGAATTTTTGATGCTTTTTGAAAGTAAGAAGAGTCTCATCTTACTCTCCCCTGCAGTACTCTGTGTTTTCACAATAAAAGTCCTCATGCTGGTGTTTGTAGCTGCTGTTGGCAGGGAGCACTCATGGTAAAATGATCCTGGTGTGGAGAAACTCGGACATCACCTTTAATCACCTTCAGTCTCTAATATCTGTGTGTGTCTGCGTGCGTGTTTGGTCAGTGGGTGAACAGTCAGGGACAAAATCTGACTCTGGATCAACTTTAAACTGTGGCAAACAGATCAAACATTTACGCGAACAAACAACCTGTGACCCTCGGCTTCTAACTGATCAAAGGTCTATATATACACTATATATACACAAACACACATATAAATATATATAATATGAACATTTAAGTACTATTGTCATTTGTTGTTGTCATCATCATCGTCAACTCCACTCTGGAATCGCGAGTGCTGAGTTTAAATCTTGTGGTTATGGTATTACAAATGCCTGTTGTGTTGTAAAAGGACATGTTCCTATTTCCTGCCATATACAATGTTACAGTGTGACATTAAATGTAGCCAAAGTTTCACATAATGAGGTAAATGTTTGTAAAAGTGATCCAACCAGCTCAAAACCTCAGACTTCTGACTGCTCTGAATACTCGGATTTCAACTTAAAAAAGAAAAAAACAACAAGATAAGTGATAGAAAATAGAAAAGAAACCCTAAAGAACTAAAGGCACAACACACCAATCACGTACAGACAATACATCCCTAGAGCACGACGCTCTGCCCCTCAGCAGGCTTCCTGAAGTTGGCCAGTCAGAATAAAGGGAGCTTTTATGGAAGGTTTGTTGTTTCAGACATATGATGAACTTAGGAGGGTCGACTACAAGATAAATAAGACTCAAAAAAGAGAGCTAAGACTGGTGGTTTGCTCTTTTACTATCTTGGAGCACTCAAAGCACTTTATACAACATGTTTCATTCACCCATTCATACAAGAACTTTTTCTATGTTTGAGTGCTTTCATGCACCGATGCATCAGAGAGCAACTTCGGGTTAGTCTCTTGCCCAAGGGTATTATGCATGCAGACTGGAACACTCAGGGATCACAACACCAACCTTTGGATAGTGGATGACCTGCTCTGGTGCCTCACCTATAGCTACCCCTAAACATGACTTAGTACTTGGTGGAGAAACCCCTGTTGGCAAGCACAGCGGTAGGATGCTTCTTGTAGTTGGTCACTAGGTTGGCGCACATGTCAGGAGAGATTTTGGTCAACTCTTCACACAAACTCTGTAAACCCTTCAGGTTTCTTGGCTGCTTCTTGGCAATTCAAAGCGTCAGCTCCCTCCACAGATTTTCTTTAGGACTGAGGTCTGGAGACTAGCTAGTCCACTCCTCGTGTCCTTAATCTGCTTCTTCTTTATCCTTCGCTGGCTTGGTGGTATTTCTTGGGTCATTGTTGTTCTGGAAGACTGATTCAGCTTCAGAAGGTTCTCATCAAGATTTCACAGTAGATGGCGGGGACAAGATTTCAGTCCAATATGGCGTCGTGTTACCAATAGTATTTCTTGGTAAATGTGGTCCCAACTGCCTTCAGAGCATGAACAGGAGTTTTGGGCACCTTTCTCATGATCATCCTCACCTCACGAGACAAGATCTTGCATGGTGCTCCACACTGTGGACAAACAATCACGGTCATGGTCATTTTATGTTTCTTCCATTTCTAAACGGTGCGATAGATTCAGAGTTCTGGCTTTGATGTAGTGGATCAAATACTTATTTCACTTAATGACATGTAAATCAGTTCATGTGATCACTTAATGAGTTTTTTTTCTGGATTTTTGGGTCACATTCTGTCTCTCTCCATTCAAGGCAGAGTGTGTAAAACATCACCACTTAATGTCAATAGATTGCAGACTGCAGTTACCTCAGTTCTTTTTTCTTACACCTCCCAATTCAACGCTGGGTGTTTCTGTAGGATGAAGAATTTTGGCTGCCCGTTCACTGTTTCACGCACCTGGTGTGTATGTCTAATTATTGTGAAAAGAGTTTGAAACAAGTTGATGAGAAAATGCAGCTCACTGCTGTTCAGTGAGAATGATACTGAGGTGAGCTGTTGAGCAGATGTTAGTTTTCTGTTGGTACGCACTGCTGTTTTTGCTGCTGTTAGCCTCTGTTAGCCAGCATTAGTTAAACCATTCTTTGAAGTGGATCTAACACTGCTGGATTGGACACTGTCAGAATGTAACCACGGTCCTTATCAGAGGGATAGTGGGATTTTTAGGACACTTGAGGAATCATTAGCTGGCATAATCTTAGCTTGTAAGCAACTGCTGTTGCTGTTTAGCTGGCTTGTTATTTGTCTGAAGACAAGGAGGTCGGACGTCAGATGTCTATATCTTTCCTCCACATTTTCACTTCTTCTATGTTGAAAGGGACTCCTTCTCAGGTGATAAAACCCAGATATATGTGTCATATACAGACGTGGACAAAATTGTTGGTACCCTTCAGTCAATGAAAGAAAAATTCACAATGGTCACAGATATAACTTTAATCTGACAAAAGTAATAATAAATAAAAATTCTATAAATCTTTACCAAAGTTAGACATTGCTTTTCAACCATGCTTCAGCTGAATTATTTAAAAATTAAATGCATGAAACAGGCCTGGACAAAAGTGATGGTACCCCTAGAAAAGAATGAAAAGAATGTGACCAAAGGGACATGTTTGTTATGTGTAGGCTGTGTGCAGGCAGGAGTGGTGAAATCGAGGACCCAAAATGCAGACTCTAGAAAAAAAATTAAACTCAAAAAGCACAGCTTTATTGCTGAACTCAAATGTAACCAACTTCAAAATATAAAATAAACTCAGGCTAGCAAAAAGAACACACAGCATCAATGAGCGCAGACCGCAACACTGACACCAAGAAACACAAGGCTTAAATACACAGAGGGAGCAATCAGAGAATGGGTAACAGGAGGGAAACACGGCTGGGACAAATCAGAGCTAAGGAGACAAAGGAAGTAAAACCAGACACATTAACATAAGACATGGACCTTCAAAGTAAAACAGGAAACATAACACAGAGACGCGGACTTAAGAAATGGATACAGCAGACAGGGGAGACAGAAGAACTAAAGAATACAGACAGAAACCAGAACACAAAGAAACCAAAAGACTAGGAATGATAAACAATATCAAAAACAGAGTTCAAACATAATGCGAGGCTGAAAACTCTGGGTTGATGACCCAGGCACCCTAACAATGTTAATCCAAGGTGTGTCCACCAATCAGCATCACGGGTGTCTACAGTCTTGTAATCAGTCAGTGGGCCTATATATAGGACTCTAGGTAGTCACTGTGTTGTTTGGTGTCATGGTGTGTACCACACTCAACATGGACCAGAGGAAGCAAAGTAAAGAGTTGTCTCAGGAGATTAGAAAGACAATCATAGACAAGCATGTTAAAGGTAAAGGCTATGAGACCATCTCCAAGCAGCTAGATGTTCCTGTGGTTACAGTTGCACATGTCATTCAGAAATGTAAGATCCATGGGACTGTAGCCAACCTCCCTGGACATGGCCGCAGGAGGAAAATTGACGACAGATCAAAGAGACGGATAATCCGAATGGTAACAAAAGAGCCCAGAAAGACTTATAAAGAGATCCAAGCTGAACTTCATGCTCAAGGAACATCAGTGTCAGATCGCACCATCCGTCGTTGTTTGAGCCAAAGTGGGCTACATGGGAGACGACCAAGGAGGACACCATTGTTGAAAACAAATCATGAAAAAGCCAGACTGGAATATGCCAAACTACATGTTGACAAGCCACAAAGCTTCTGGGAGAATATCCTCTTTTGCAGAT
>VUQR01021021.1:0-20466 GCA_015108515.1 Hemichromis elongatus
ACATTCACAGATTCGGTACTGTCCTACATCAAGTACTGTATTGGGAATGTCACTGTGGAAAAGCGCATCCGGGTGTTCCCGAACCAGAAACCCTGTATGACGAAACAGGTCCGTATGCTCCTCCGGGCCCATGACACAGCCTTCAGTTCAGGTGACAGGGCACTGTACAGCACCGCCCGAGCCAATCTGAGGACTGCCAAAGCAGAATACAAGAGGAGAATAGAGGAACATCTCAACGACCCCAGACATGTGTGGAAGGGCATACAGACGATCACCAACTACAAAGGATGCCCCGTGACACCTGGGGTCTTAGACGCGGGGCTGGCAGAGGAGCTGAACAGTTTTTTTTGCCCGTTTTGAGTCTCAAGCACAGCACCCAGCCACACCACCCCAAATACCACCACAACCCACACCAGCCTCTAGCAACCCCCCACTCACTCTTGAGGCACAGGATGTGAGGCGTGTGTTGTGCGCAGTGAACCCGAGGAAGGCTGCAGGTCCTGATGGAGTACCTGGAAAGGTGCTCAAGGCATGCGCCAAGCAGCTAGCACAGGTCTTCACTGACATTTTCAATCTGTCTCTGGAACAAGCCGTCATCCCACCCTGTTTGAAATCTGCCATAATCATCCCCATTCCCAAAAAATCACCCATAACCAGTCTCAATGACTTCCGTCCAATTGCACTAACTCCTGTCATCACCAAGTGCTTTGAGAAACTGGTTCTGGGGCACATCACAGCCTGTCTCCCCCCCACTCTGGACCCACACCAATTTGCATACCGGACTAACAGATCCACCGAAGACGCCATAGCCATTGCTCTCCACAAAACACTGAGTCACCTGGAGCAACAGGAGAGCTATGTCAGAATGCTCTTCATTGACTTCAGCTCCGCCTTTAACACAATAATACCGGACATTTTGATCACCAAGCTAGCCAACCTGGGGCTCCCACCACCCACCTGTTCCTGGATAAAGGACTTTTTGGTTAACCGACCCCAGCAGGTGAAACTGGGCCCTCACCTCTCTTCCCTCCGCAATCTCAGCACTGGCTCTCCCCAGGGCTGTGTACTAAGCCCACTTCTCTACTCCCTATACACATCTGACTGCAGTCCCACCCACCCACAGAACATCATTGTCAAATTTGCTGATGACACGACGGTGGTGGGGCTGATCACGGGGGGAAATGAGGCGGCCTACAGAGATGAGGTCCTGAAGCTGGAAGAATGGTGTGCATTAAACAACTTGGCACTTAACATCACCAAGACCAAGGAACTCATCCTGGACTTCAGGCGGAACAGAGCTGCCCCTGCCCCCCTGCACATCAATGGCGAATGCGTAGAGCGAGTGGAGTCCTTCAAATTCCTGGGCATCCACATCTCTGCAGACCTCTCCTGGTCAGTTAATACCACGGCGCTAGTCAAGAAGGCCCAGCAGCGGCTGCACTTCCTAAGGGTGCTCAGGAAGGAGCAACTAAACACCAAGCTGCTGGTGACCTTCTACAGATCCACCATCGAGAGCCTGCTAACCTATGCAGTGACAGTGTGGCACGCTAGCTGCACGGAGGCAGAAAGGAAGAGACTGCAGAGGGTGGCAAACACAGCACAAAAAATCATCGGGTGCCCCCTGCCCTCCTTGTCTGCCATCTATAACTCCCGTTGTCTTAGCAGAGCCAGCAAAATCTTGAAGGACACTACCCACCCCGGCTACCATCTTTTTAACCTGCTGCCCTCTGGCAGGCGTTTCAGATCCATACGGGCCAGAACCAATAGACTCAGGGATAGCTTCTTCCCCAAAGCTATCACCATACTCAATTCAAACTGCACTGAAATATCTGCACTGACCACTGCACCACTAGACAGAAACCACCACCACCGTTCACCCTGATGCTCTGTTGTCACTCCAGCATTGTATTGTATTGTGTATTTTATTTTATTTTATATTTATATTTATATGTGCTAAGTACATGTGCACTTTTATGGAGCTGTTTTAAATCTCGTTATACTGTGTATAATGATAATAAAGGCTTTCAATTCAATTCAATCCTGATATGGGAACAGCTGTGTTAAGACTCTTGAACTTAACTGCATGCTGAGGTGACAATTCAGCCATTTGATTCATGTTACAGCAGCTCATGAGTGAATGAACATTTAGCAATAAAAGCACAATAAAATAACAATAAAAGTACATTTTTCCAAACATATATTTATTTAAATTGACTTGAGTAGGGATAGGAGCTGCCACTTGAGCATGTAGTCACGTTATATAGAGTCTTGCTAATGACCTACTAACTATATTTAGGCATTTTTGTTGCAGCAGGGACAGACAGAAAAGTTTCAGGACAGCAGCCCTCGAGGACTGGAGTTTGACCACCCCAGTCTAGATGAACAGCTAGGCTTGCTGTAATAATGCTTCCTATCACTTTTTATCATCTCTCTGCACTACACTCAGTAGCGTTCTCAGAATTAAAACTTTAGGGATGACCTGTTGCCATTTTTCTGGGGCCCCACAGCATGGTGTCGAGTAACTTAGATGAAGATTAGAGCTGCTTTTCAGAATGGGAAGATGCTTGGCTGTTACTTTACTGTACCTGTGTGACTGCTAATGTGGCCAGCATTAGGGGAATTTAGCTGATTCAATGAACCCCTCTCATGTGACACTTACTCCCCATAGCTTAAAGCAAACAGCAACAAATTTGACGCTACTAATTAACCCAGCAGGTCAGATGAAAAACTGTTAGTACAAATGTAAAACTGAGATACCACCTGCTGCTTGACAGAAAACATAGTCACAGACATCCAGGCTCCCCCACAGCGTATTAATTTTCATCAATCAACCAGAGAAGAGGTTAATGCTGCCGCAATCTAAAAAGCTCTTAGCCAAAAGTCTTACAGAGCAAATATGGATTAAAGGTTTTCCAAAATGTTGTTACAACCATTTGTCGTAAACTTTGTAATGGCAGCTGTCTTAACTTTGCAATGTTATGGTAATTGAACTGTGCAGGGGCTCAGCTGCGATTGGTGCGCAGATGTATGGCTCCTGCATGACTGGTTCCAGCCTGAGGACCACCTTATATATAAAAGCCTGGAGCACATAGTTTTTTCCTGTTTTTTGGATAGGAAAAGAAGATCAGACTGTGTCGTAGTTCTTTTCTCCATGAGCTTCTGTGTGTGGGCATCAGAGCTTAGCTTTGTGTTGTTTATTATTTTGGCCTCAGCTCACCCAAAGTGTTGGCACTCCTGTCCTGTTGTTGTTTTTGTTACTATTTTGTAAATAAACAACATTTAATGACCAGTGATTGTTTCCTGTAGCTTCTCCGGTCTCGAGGGGAGCAAGTGCCTCATTCCATGCTGTGACCTGGCCCACAGACAGGTTGTAACAACATATTTCACCCACAGCTTCCATGACATTATTATAACCTTAAAGAGTTGTTCCCAATATTAATTTCACTATTTTTAGATATCATATTAAACATGCACACCTTCAGTGTTAAACCCAGTGAGAATCCAGTGAGAAAAAATGAAAAATATTTAAATGAATAAAAGTCTATGTTGAACTGAGTTTGATAACAACCACAAGCATGATCCTATCATTTTGTCATTTTTATTTAGACCACAAGATGGAGGCATTTATTTATTTTTTCTCAGTAGTTGCTGCTCAACTGCAGCGAACAGTGCATTACAATACAAACCACTGGTACTCTGTTACAGTTCAGTTTGTTTCAGCCTGAGTGTATGATAAATACATATATAATAGATATAATAAATATACTAAATATAAAGTACTTGCTAAGATCAGTAAATATCAGTGTTAAACTGGTAGGTTGTATGCAACATCGAATGCATATCAACTGATGTAATATTTGACCTTCAAGTATTAGAGTTAAATGACAGCATTTGGACAGCATCAACCAAGTTGTGTTTTAATTTTGGCTCCTTAGTTTTTCATTCATTGTGAAAACTGTCTTTCTTTTGGAAAGCCACTCGTCTCTGTTGGCCACAGTTTTGTTTGAGTAAGAGTTGTGATATTGAAGTATCTGGAAGTATTTTAGGCTTTGAGTTGTTCAGCCTTTGTTTTCTTGAGCGACAGTGTGTTGCTAAGCACCCTACGCTACAACAGCTTCCTGGCTGGGGCAGTTAGTTGTGATTTGGAACCTTTAGGTTATCGAACATCCCCTCAGGAAATGTAGGAGGCCCCCTAAGGGCTAACCAGACATGGAGGCAGGAAAACAATGGTCAATGATAACAAAGAATACTGTAATATGATCAGTTTGTATAGGATGTTTTTCTTTTTTGCAGTACCTTATACTAACATTTTGTGAATTATGGGATTGTAGAGGCTTGTAGAGATAACAGAGTAGTGAGCTAAATGCAACCTCAAAAGAATGACATACATTTATTTAACAAAAACTAAGTTGAAATCTAGAATTAGTATGTAAAAAACTAAGCACAACCATGTTGCTTCCAGAGATATCAAGATAAGTAGCAACCAGGTGCTAGTAATGAAATTCACATGATTAACTGATTGTCAGCAAGTGTGATCACCACTATAAAAGCAGAAGTTTTGATAGTTTGGTCTGAAGCATTCATTTCTGTGTTAACACTGCGGACTGCAGAACATAGGAAATAAAGCCCATGATCAGAGAATGCAATGCAAAAAATAAAAGAACTACATTTCAATCCCAATGGTCCTCAGCAAGTGTTAAAGTTCATGACAATATAATTAGAAAAGACTAATTAGCTTGTTTGGACGGATTTCCAAGGAAGAGCCTCTTTTCTCTTAGAAAAACATGGCTGCATGATTTAGCTTTGCAAACATGCATCTAAACAAAGTAGAAGACTTTTGGCCAATGCCCTCTGGACAGACAAGACCAAAGTTGACATTTTGGCCTTGACACACAGCACCATATTTGGAGAAAAACAAACACAAGGATTTAAGCTTCTTTTATAACCAGAGGATCTGGACATCTTGCAGCTATTGAGTCAACTGAGTGAACTCTGCATATCAAAGTACTCTAGAATCATATGTCAAGACAACTGGAGTTTATCCAAAACTGGGTTATACAAGTGGAAAATGATCCCTGGCACACCAGCAAATCAGAATGGCTGAAAAAGAGAATAATCAAAGTGTTACAATAGTCCAGTCAACGACCACAGCTCAACCCAAACGAAATACTGTGGTGGGAAAACTGTTTATCGACAATACCTGCAAATGTCATTGTAAAGAAGAGTGGATCAACTGATACAACGAAAAGAAGAGAGGGCCAGATTTCACCAGAGACTAGATGTGACAGACTAATGAAGTCAAAAAGAAAATTATTACTTCAACTTACCGCCTTTAAAGGGGGTTCTACAAGCTCCTCAAACATGGGGTGCACATGTTTTTTTAAAATTGCTTTTGAATTTTGGCTAATGTGTTGGCAGTTATTGCCACTCAGTTTTATGTCATGTTTTTTTTGTTAATGTGAGGTTGTGAGGTATATTTTACCAATTCAGAAGACCTTTTAAGGCCTAGATATGTGCTTTTATATGATATTTTTACAATTTATTTTATTTATCACATACAGAAACCTAAGAATTGACAGAGGGTACAGTTTCTACCATGACTATATGGAATTTGCACCCATTTTGAAACTCCTTAAAACTGTTTTTTTGTTGTCGTTTTTTCTGGCAAGGTTGGCTTACCAAGTTCATTACCTTTCATTAACCTAATGATGATGTTTCACCAGTGCGGCTCTGTGGTACACATTAAAATTGTATCAAAGAGTAATAGTACAGTCGGGGTCAATGCATAAAACGATTACACAATAGTCAACTCATTTGAACGTGAACATGTTTTGTTTTTACATGTTTTAGGTGTGTCTGGAGTTCAGCAGAGTGGTTGGCAAGAGCTTAAGACAGGAGGAAGACTACGAGGCCCTTGACCATCACAATCCTAGGCTCATGGAAATCTTTAAGGCAAAGACGGGTCTCACTAGGCAGGTGTTGACTGACCTGATGCAGCAAACAAAGGGTAGTTTATTTTTTCATTCTATATGATATGACCCTTTTCAAATGTGTGATATTCTCTCTTTTCCTTCATTCCACCAGACTTTGGCTGTGACCACGGTCAGATGCCTTGTCCTCAGGGGGCTTCCTCTCATTCTCGTCAACTTTGATTTTTCTTTACCTCCTCTCACCCCCATTCCCTAGTTCCAGCTGTTTACTACCTCTCAACTTTTCCTTCAGCCTCCTTCCCCTCTCTTCACCTCCCCTTCTCTCTCGTTACCATACTTATTATTTTATGGTGTGCACATATTAATAGTTACTTTTTTAATGTTATTATTGTCATTGACTGTCTTGAGGGATTTTCTGTAGCATTCGCAGCCCTGGGCAGTGAGTGGACACTGGCCAGGGAAGACAGGTCAGCTGTGTAAATCTAGAGCCTGTTTGTAGCTCTGTGTTGTCATGTTGATGTGATCATCCTGTGTTACTTTTTCAGGACACTGATGATAAGGAACATTTGTACAATGATGTGCTAGTAGCATCCTCTGCCCCGAACAAGAAAACATTTCTTCCTGATTGAAAATAAATGAGACGTCTCTGCTTAATTATGTGATTCGAGCTGTTGGAAAGATGTGTCTTTTGCGTTAACTGGATCAGAGGTGATTTTGAGGATTATCCCCAGCTTGCGTGGAAATTATAAGCACATTATGGAGCCACCAAAAAAATATGAGTAGTTAGTGAGCATTTTGACATTCTGTTGCTCAATAATCACATGTCTTAAATCAATCTGAGAGAAAATGGTTAGTTAGGGGTGTGTATGTGTGTATTTACATTATACAGCACCTTGTATGGGTATTCTGCAATTGATACTTCATTAAGTTTACATAGCCATAGGGCATGCAGCCCACATGTATTATCACAGCAGGGCTGCTGTACATTGACTGATCAGCAGATGTCAGTACTTCCAAATAAGCTGTTAAACAGGGCTTTGTCTGATCTAGCTTTTGGCGAAGCAATTTGACAGAAAGATTCAACACATTCAAAAAGCTGTATCACTCATCACTATTTATTACTAAATATGCAGACAACAGGTAAAGTGAACGTGAACTAGCCTAACTGACAAGACAGGGAGAAACAAAACTGAACACGATGCACACAGGATGAGAGGATGTCAGAAGAAAACAACAAACACAAAAGACACACACTGAGACTCAGACCAAATAAATACAGAGAACGAGGGAAGGAGCAAGGGACAGACTGAGAGGGGGAGAACAGAGGAACCAGACAGACACACAGAGACATGACTGGGGAATAGAAAGGCAAATAAGCATGGAGATAAGACTGACTTCCCAGAGACACACAAATAACACAGAAAACTAGTGCAGGTGGTCCTGGACAGAGGAACAGACAGAAAATAAGAACCAAAAAAATACAAACACAGGAAACCATTTATAGGTCAGTGGCAGCAGCAGAGATGGACCCATTCTGAAGGGAGGCCACATGGCCAGCAGCAGAGATAGAGTCCTTCTAAAGGGCATCTTGACAGGTGGCCGAAGTCGGTGGTGACAGAGACGGAGACCTTCTAGTGGCTGATCGCACACCTCTGACTGCGGATTGATTCACCCTTTCAGTCTGTCCATTGAACTGTGGGTGATAGCCCGAGGAAAGGCTCATCCCCACCCCCAAAGCCACACAAAAGGCCTTCCAGACACAAGAAACAAACTGGGGCCCCCTGTCTGACATGATGTCCTGAAGAATGCCATGTAACCTAAAAACGTGATCAATGAGTAGGCGAGTGGTTTCGAGGGCAGAAGGGAGTTCAGATCAAGGGACAAAATGGGCAGCCTTGGAGAACCTGTCAATGACGGTTAAAATAACAGAGTGGTTAGAGGAACGCGGCAATAGCGGGACAGGCAGGGGGTGAAGCAGCCCGGGAGGACGCTGGTGACGGCTCTTATTGCGCGCACAGGTTTCACACGCTAGCACATATTCGCGGGCATCACTCTGTAAAGAGGGCTACCAAAAGGAGCGTCTCAACAGAGAAACCATGCAACGCACACCAGGGTGACAGGAAAAGCGCGACATGTGCACCCAGTGCAGGACATGCGCGCACACGGCTTTGCTTCAGGCAACCAAATGAAAACCTGAGCCAGGGACATCAGACTACTAAGCGGGAGGGTAATCTGACTATAGTTTTAAATGAACCACCGATAAGTTAGCAAACCCCAGAAACGGTCCTAACCCGTCCCTTCTCCAGTATGTAGCCCAGGAACAACACAGAATTAGCATGAAACTCACACTTTTCCGCTTTCACAAAAAGCTTGTTTTCCAGGAGCCACGGCAAAATGCTACACACCTGCTGAACATGTTCCTCAAGAGACTGGTAAAAAATGAGAATATCATCAAATAGACGAACACAAAACAATTCAAAAAGTCCCACAGCACATCATTAATCAATGCCTGAAACACAGCTGGCACATTTGTCAAACCGAAAGGCATTACCACCTATTCATATTGTCCATGCGGCGTGTTGAAAGCCGTTTTCCACTCGTCTCCCTGGCGTATCCGCACCAGGTGGTACGCATTGCGGAGGACCAGTTTACTGAAAATGACGGCATCCTGTAGGGGTTCAAAAGCAGAAGAGATCAGAGGGAGGGGTATTTACTTTTCACAGTTATCTCATTGAGGCCTTGATAGTCAATGCAGGGCCTCAGACAGCCATCCTTCTTTCCCACAAAGAAAAGAACGGCCGCCAACGGTGAGGAGGACGGACAGAATAAACCCTCCTCCAGTGACACCGTGATATACCTGTCCATGTCCACCCTCTCAGGGCCGGAGATGTTGTACAGTCAGCGGGTGGGCAGCGGGGCTCCAGGTAACAGTTCAATGGAACAGTCATATGGACGATGGGGGGTAGTGAGAGCACGCGATGTTTACCGAAATCCGCCCCCAGGTCATACACTGCAGGTACAGAAGAGAGGTCCAACTCCTCAGGCGCCAGCTTAGACGGGAGGACAGGTGAAGGTGGGAGGGCAGACTGTAAACAGTGTGACAAGCAGTGGCTACTTCAACTCTCAATACCATGGGTGGACCAGTTAATGTGTGGATTATGATGCTCGAACCACGGGTAGCCTAAAACGATGGGAGACTCGGGAGAAAAAAACGGAGAAACTCGCGATGATTGCTGGAAAGTATTAATGAAAGCACGATCGCAGAGGGAACCAATGACATGCAACCAATGAAATGCCTGGGGAAAGCATTGAAAGAGCAGGGAAATCTGAATCAAAAACCCCCCACAACAGCCCAACTCCCCTGTGAATGGCACCAGGGCCGGAGGAGCGGGGTCGCGAGCACAAACTCTGCTGAATGGGAGGTACGGGTGGGGAGGACAGAGCGCTGGGCGTGGCTGGAGGAGCTGGAGGTCTCTTGAATGGCTAACAGGGTCTCATTTACCCGACCAGCCCATTGCTCGGATTCCTGAAACTGACGAGTTAAGCTTGACAGAGACTCTTCGTGTTTCTGGAGTAAGCCAAATGACTGACTGTGTCAGCGTGTTCTGCTGAATCCATGAGAGTGGTCGGAGTACTCTGTTAGGAGGCTCTAATGGGTGGATTCAGTGGCAGAAACACACACAGGCTCGGGATTGCAGTGAATGCAGTTTATTTACAGTGATAGGGGATATTTACAAGGGATGGGGCTATTTACAGTGATGGAAAAATGTGCGTGGATCGAGAGGGGTTGAATTGGGACTGGGGAATGCGGGAGAATGGGTGGCCCACCAGAACGACCTGAGGATAAGGGACAAACAGAGTTAGGGTGTAGCGCCGAAAGTCAAGAGCTTAATTTAAGCGAAAGGAGACAGTTGGAGAGCTTACTTGAGACACAGAAAGAACAGTGGTGGGCAGTGATCACAGGCAAGTGCGAGGGAATCTCCGTCATGGATTCCAGTAGACCAACTCCAAATGAACAGGAAAGTGGTGAGACGGGCTAGAGCAGAGGAAAACAGGCAGGGGGGCAGATCCTTAGACATAAGCTCTGAAGCATTAAACTATCAACTTGCTCTGTCAAACATGTTACCACTTGTGCAAGCGACAATACTCCGACACCAGACATCCATGGCACATCTGTTTAAATGCACCCTCTGATGATGTCTGATGCACCGCAGGTGTGCCAGGATGCCACAAATCACAGCCCCGCCTACCTGTGCCGACAAGGAATAAACAAAACCCAAGAAAACACACATGCCCACCAGCTCCTAATAAGTTTCTTGTAAAGTTTTTTTAAAAATATGTTCCTGAGAAATAAAAGATAAGAAATAGGTCTGAAATCTTTTGTTTATACTGTATCTGTCATCTTGTGTGGGAGTGTCTGGGAGCTTTTCGACCTGCGGCAGTTGGTCCTCCCCTTTTTGGGTGGACCTCCAGCAGCTCACCTGCACTCCATCTGCAAGCAATCAGCAGGAGAGCTTGGGCTGTCCTGTGCAACCTGCTTTCCCTCACCAGTTCATTATCCTCTCCACAGCGGTAACTAGACTGACCCCTGAAAATCTTTTTAGTTGTTTTACCTTATGTAACCCTGTTTTTCCGCTGTGTTTAGGTGGTTGCTTACATGGTTCAAACTCACCTGGATATCTGTGTCGTCTTCCTGCCTGCTTGCCTGCCCTTCAGTCTTCCACTACATCTCGGACTCTCTGGAAATTCCCACGGACCTCCGCTCCTCAGAGCTTGCAAACCCAGACCTGCAAAGTAAGAAAAAACACTCACCAGCTAACGTCTCTCAGCTCCTCCCTCTTACCCATGCAATAACTCCCTCTCCATCTGTTACAGGCCCTCTGCCGTTCCTCTGTCTTTCACAGTGACCACTTAAGTGACGCAGTTTGCTAGGACAATCCTTCCCGCTCTAGTCGTCGAGTTCCCGTGGCCCTTACTAACCTGAATCTCAACCTGCTAAAAAAAGATTTGCTATTCTAGCTAAGTGGGTAGCTGACTTGCTAACAGCATGGCCTCTTCACTCGTCCCTCCTACTTGTCATAAATGTAGCATGCTTGCACCTCTGTAGGCCAGGATCATTGAGTTGGAGACTCGCATTTACACCCTTAGCTAGCCAGGCCCCTGTAGCCGGTGGAGCCGGAGGTAATGTAGGCCCTGTTGGCTCCCCCCCAGCAGCTTGTCCCCAGCAACCAGGATGACTGGGTGATGTTGAGGAGGAAGCGTAGTCCTAAACAGAAGCACCTGTTAAAGGCCGGCCCATGAAAATATTGTCGGACATAAACTGGTCTGTGGTGCAAAAAGGTTGGGTACCGATGGCGTAGAGGGGAAAGAGGAGAGGATGGTCACTTGTAGGGCCCATGTGTTGGTGCCCTTCACCTTGTCAGACACACAATATTGATTAAGATGCAGCTTCTTCATCAAGGTGACCTTCCACATTCTTATTCTATGCGCTGGGTTATGGAAGAAATCCAGTAGAATGACACTCCCGCGGTATACACGTCCCAGCCATGTATTCCAGCCCTAAACCTAACCCTATCTCTGACCTTAACCAGCACTTTATTGACATTAGATAGACTTTTTCAAAGCGATTTAAGTAAAAAAAAAAAACGAAAATTTGTAGATTCATTCCAAATGGTTCTCATGTTTTCTCATTTTTCCAGTCTCGTAATGTAGGTACATGTTCGTTACCCGGAAGCGTAATATACCAACAATTTGTCACCTAGCATAAAATGTTATGCTTTGGCATTGAGAACATGTTGTGTGGGGAATGATGTAAAACGTTTGAGAACCACTGAGTTAGGTTAACAGCCCCACCTTGGAGCTGAGGACACCATCATCTACCTCCTCAGTTGTGTCTACACCCATCTGGACCAGCCAGCGACCACTGTAATGGTCATGTTTTTCAACTTTTCCAGTGTGTTTAGTACCATCAGGCCAAAGCTGTTTCTGTGCTGTGATGAGCTCTGAAACCTGACTGAAACTCTTCAAATAAGCTATTCCTCTGCAGATGATCTGTTAGCTGTTTGACAACTACTCTTTCAAGGATTTTTGAAATGAAAGGAAGGTTGGAGATCGGCCTATAATTAGCTAAGACAGCTGGGTCTAGAGATGGCTTTTTAAGTAAAGGTTTAACTACTGCCAGCTTGGAGGCCTGTGGTACATAGCCCATTATTAGAGATAAGTTGATCAGATTTAAGATTGAGGCATTAATTAATGGCAAGACTTCTTTGAGCAGTTTTGTAAAAGACACGCTGATGGTTTGGAGGAAGTAATTTTTGAAGTTAACTCAGAAAGATCAATTGGAGGAAAAGAGTCTAAATGAATATCAGTGGTACTAAAAGTGACTGTAGATAATGATACTCTGAGAAAGTTATGAGTAAATTTGTCTCCGATGAAATTTTATTTGTGAAAAAATTGATGAAGTCATTACTAGTTAACACTAAAGGAATCGTTGCCCCAACAGTGCT
This sequence comes from Hemichromis elongatus, assembly GCA_015108515.1. Lineage (NCBI taxonomy): Eukaryota > Metazoa > Chordata > Actinopteri > Cichliformes > Cichlidae > Hemichromis > Hemichromis elongatus. Next base: position 12,437 of record VUQR01021021.1, read on the forward strand.
CTGATGTTTTGTCAGCCTGGTCACAGTGCTGCAGAGAAACCTAGGGTTGCTCTTTAGTCAGTGATGAATAGTAAGATGTTCTAGCTTCATGAAGAGCTTTTTATAGAGCAACTAGCTATTTTTCAGGACTAAATGATGATCCTTTAAATTTGTTTAAATTTTCTCTCCATCTTACGAGTTATCTGCTTTAAGGTACACGTTTGAGAATGACACCAGGGAGTCCAGAACTTCTGATTTGAACCTTTCAGAGGAGCTACAGTATCAGGTCATACTCGGTTGTACACCGTGAGGCTGTAACACGAGATAATAGTCCTCTGTGGGAGCAGAGTTTAGCTAGCTGTTCTGCACTGCATTGAAATGTGACGAGACGATAACAGTGGAGGAATTATATCCTTAAACTTGGTTACTGCACATTCATAAAGACTTCTACTGTGATGAAATGTACTCCCCACTTCTGTGTAATCCATTATTGTAAATGTTATTCAGACGTGATCAGGCAAAAGAGCATTTTTAGTTACATAATGTTCTGCAGTACATTTGTGCAGCTTTAGACAGAAAAGAAATAATTAAATCAAAAATGTCCTCACATTGTCTCTAATGAGTGATTGTATTTATATATCAATAGAATGACATCGATATCGCCCAGCCACAGCATCAATGAGCAGAAACACTAATGTTCAGAAATAATCAGTGATATCAAGGGTGCTTCACATTTCTACATAGACTGTGTATTATCTATAAGTAGCAGCAAATGATTCTTTATGATCATTCTGGATGATATCCTCTCATATATCCAGTCAAGCTCTGTGGCTAACCTTTGGAAAGCACCATTACACCATTCACTTACTCTGTTTAGACACCTCTCTCTGCATTTACTTATTTATTATTAATCTCTGTATCTCTTCCAAAGCATGTCTTTGTCCTGTTTTGATTTGGCACTATATAAATAAAATTGAATTGATTTGAAAAGTTTGATTATAGCAGATATGAGGGAAACAGAGAAAACACCAGTCTATAGAGAGCTGCTGATATTATTTATGAAATGATTTGAAACATTTGGTGGGGATGGGATCAAATATATAGACGCGATGTTTTAACTGGTCAAACTGTGTTTTTCCAGAGTTACGTCGATACGGTCGGTGTTGTGGCAATAATTTGTTCACAATGTGGGGCACATGAATTAGTTTGAGAGGCAGAGATATTATCTATGTTATTATAAACTTTGTTTTACAAGAAAGAAGCACAGTCCTCCCACATATTTATTGAAAGATATTCAGCTGGAACAGTGAAGGAAGGACAGAAGACAGAATTGGACTAGTCACTGTTAATCAGCTGGGAGATGTAGAATTGTCTGGCTAAATATATTTAGTTGTTGTAACAGTCAACAGTAAACTTCTATAGATTTCAAAAGAATTTTTTTATTTTTCTGTATTTTCTCACAGCTCTCTGGCAGATTTGCCACCTTTACCTTACCATCTCTTACCATCTTTCCCTGTTTGTTCAGGGTGATTTTGGTGTATATTTACAGCTCTGACATTCACACTGTGATCAATAATTTGAGAAATTGTCCATCGCTTCCTTACATGATGACAGTACTGGTAACAAGTATTTTGAAACTTGAATTGTGAATTGTATCAACTGTGAGGGGCAATGCTATAAAGCTTATTAATAAATCAGTTGATATTTGTTTTGACAGATAAACAATAAAGTGAAATTAAGTAATAATAATCAGAGACAGCAACATCTATTAGTGACTGTGAAATTAAGAGCTCCAGAAAAAGTCAGGGTGAGTCCAGACACATGCTCTTTAAATTGAAAACATTGTCATAAATAGATACAATAGATTTGCTGGTGTTGGCTGTTGCTTCCACAATAAGTTTTGCTCACTCAGTTTTAAATGTTGTATCAAATCACCTTCAGCAGGGCCGTTTGTACTCAACCTCCTAAGACCCGAACTCTTCCATGGCATGCATTTTTAATTTCTCTTTGATATTTGGGCATATCGGGACCCGATGAATGTAAAAACAAAGAATTACCAGATTTTTTTTTTCCTAATTTTTGTTTCTGAGAACAATGAGATGCACATATGAATATATTTGTTTAAAATTTCGATAGAACAGTGTCAGTATAATGTCCTCGTAAGTGGATATCAGCCCCTTGTAGAGCACAATTTAGTATTTTAGTCCAGACAACCCAAAATATGATGTCCACATATGTGGCCTAGGAGGCTATAGTAGACTGTTACTACAGCTTACTAAAAGGCAGGCAGAGACAGCATATTTCTTTGTATTGCCTTATTTGGAAAATGAAAAACATCTGGGGGAGTTGGCCTTCTTTTTTCTCTTTTATGTGTGTCCCTTACACATTTTCAGACCTTTTATTTAATCTTTGCCAATGTAAAAATAAATATGTGCACCATGCATCTCTTCATTCTGTTTTTTAGCATACATTTGGGAATGGCGCTAAAAGCTCTATTGCTCTATTATGCACACTGTACTTTAATAAAGTGAATCAAGATGTCAGATATTTGATATGAAGACCTCTGTGAACCTAGACATTCTCCTGGGCTCCAACAGAACCGTCTGAAAACATTCTGTCAATGATGTCATAAATAAAGACCCGTTTTTATTAAATATTTCATGCCCCATGTGAGTGACTGTTTCATTTCCATGTTTGGAAGTCAGATTAAATGACCGTATATAGAATAATGTGTTTTTTAAGGATTTAATATAAGCTGGAGCAAGCACCTGCCAGTGTTGGCAGCTGCTGTGTTTTTACAACCAGAGGACTGGAGTAGTAGCTCTGCCTCTTTGTTTTTGTCTCTCCGTCAGACACACTGCAGGAAGGCTTCAAATGTGTTGCATAAAAAACATTCTGGCTGACAGGTGTCCCATGTGACAAGCATGTTCAGGGTTAGTGGAAGGCCAGGTGGTGGAGAAGTTTCAAAGGTGTAACAGATTTAGATTCACTATACACTGAATTTTAACTGAAACTCTAACTGACCGAGCACATACCTCACCTTTCTTTAAATTTGTACACAAAATTGGCTTGAAATTTTCCATCTAAATATACTGCAGTCATGACTAGATCAGGTTGGGTGTTGTTGACAGGGTGTTTTTACTCCCCACTGTCACCAAGTGCTTGCTGAAAGGGCGAATCTGATTGTTGGGGGTTTTCTCTGTATTATTGTGGAGTCTGTTAGGCCACATCAACTTCTTCACTGTAGGAACATTTCCTGCAAATTTAGTCTACGTCAGTGGTTCTCAAACTTTTCACAATAAGTAAAATTGTAAAATAAGTAAAATATGTGGCTCTTGAAGTACCACCCTTATGACCCACATTAAAGTACAGTAGTAAAGGCCTATTTAACACCACATACAGTTTACACGAGACAATTTTATTTCTTATATAAATGTTTTTTTATTTTAACTGTCATAAACAGGATGTGTTAAGGGATAATAATCCGTGTGATGACCCTCCTCCGGGAAATACACCGCTCTCAAGGCGCTGCTGCCACTGAGCTACTCCAGGCTGAGAAACTCCTCTCTTTCGGGGCTAGGTGATGGCACCGCTTTCGAGCTGTCCTTGCTAGGAACAGATGACGGTGGATTCCTCTTCACTCACGTCTTCCTCCAACAGTTACTGTTGCGAACTAGTGTTGCTAACTCCGCTCTGCTGGTTGCAAAGGATTAGCGCTTACTCGCAGAAGAAGCGGATCATATTCTCCTGGCTACTGGGAGCTTCAGCATCCAGGCGATAGTCCCCGACTCACTGATGACATCTCCCGCGCCCCCACCGATTCTCCCAAGGGCCTCCGAATCATCGATGGTTGATTGGATCGTGGCACGGTGGCACTGTGGAAAAGAGCTGTGTTTTTACCATTAGCGTGACAGCGCTGTGCAGCCTTTGCAGGTTTAAGACCCAGGGAAACGAGCCCGCCAGTGCTCTGTAGCGGCCGCCACCGCTGGCGATAAGAAAAGGCCGCAGCCCCCAGAAGAGCCTTGGAAACTCTCATGTCATCTTTGCATACCTCCACAACTGTATATATTTAATCCAAAAACAAATTTGAGAATCCACAAATACCACCGGAGAGAGTCCAAGTACCACTAGTGGTACGAGTACCACTATTTGAGAAAGACTGGTCTAAGTAATGTCATGGCTTATTGCATGGTACAGTCCATTTAAGAAGTTTCTGCTTCTGTTTTTGTGAGTTAAATTCTAGTGTTGTACGACTCTATTACTTAGTGTTAATTAGCTGATATGTGTGTTTCTGCACTATAAAGAGATTTTTTGTTTGGTTTGAATGTTGTTCTAATGCCTAGTTTTTGATTATTGCTTTTCTGAGTTTTGCTGTTTTGATTTCATAATTTGTGTATTCTGAGCATCAGTTCAATCTGCATTTGAGGTTTTGGTAGTGTTTAGCTTGAATACCTGTTAAAATAATAGCTCATTCTGGTATGTGTGCAATGTTTTTCTTTTTCTTTTCTTTTAGGTTCAAGTTTGTATTTACTTTTGCCATCTGCCAAGGAGGTTATGTTTTGGTTGCATGCGTGTCTCATTCTGTCTTTAAACAGGGTAAAAGTTTTAATTGAATTATGATTAAAAATGTGTAGAGTGGAGTAATATTTATTTTCCATTAAAACTTGGCTAACATCAACCAAAGTCTTCAAGGTCAGCTTTTAATGATTTGCTGGTCAAAAATGGACAATGTTTTGTATTTTTAGCACAAAGAAAGTGTCATACAAAGATGTAAAATACAGCTGACCATTGACTTCTGCTTTAAGGTTAATAGATATATGTCAAAGTGATATACAGCTTTTTTTTATGTTTCTTATTTACAACTATACGCATGAGGGTAATATCACCTAAATCTAATGACTCATTTGACCTCTGACCCCATTGTGACATCACGTCTCTCTAATTTCTTTAAGTTGACTCCAAAATGCATTATTTTTATTGTACTAAAAACATCTTTAATATGTTTAAAAATATGAGAGAAAACAAAATTAGACACTGCCCAGAGAGTGAGCTGACTTGTTAGAGTCCACTTTTTGTTTCAGTTATAGCTGTTGTTCATTTTTTGTTAATCCCATTAACTTGTTTCCTCTGGTGCCATGTCAAAGAGACCAGTCTGGATGACAGAGCTGTGTCTAGAAGAGCTAGAATGAATGTGTTCTTTAACCAGAAGTCTCACTGCCCACAGAAGTAGAAGGCCTTTTTCATATAACACAGTTTTCTCCTGTTTATGTCAGGGAAGCAGGTAAGAGGCCAAAATTTTCTTGTTTTCTTTTTTCTTTATTATATTCAGAATTGATTAAGAATGAATAGATGAAGATAAAGGAGGTCAAGAAAATAAACAGGAGAAATTTTAGATGTTTTATTCTTAGATGAATAAGAACATTACAGTTTCTAAATGCGCATCACACCAAAAACATAACAATTTCTTATCGAGGACGACTAGAAATCCTAACATCCATCAGCATGTCAGCAGGAAACACACAAATATCTTGTTACAGTCTCCATCACTTACATATTAGCTTCACTTTTCCCCCTTCTAACATGAAGTAATCCAGTCAGTGAGATGATCTGAGGAAAAAACTACAGAATAGAGCCACTGATATTGTTTTTCCTTGGCACACATTGACCTACTTTCCCTGCAGACGTGCTATTGTGATTCCTGGTTGTGCTTTGGTAAGAAAAATAGCTGTATTTGTTGTGTAATTTGCATCTAGTGGGTTGTTATGTTGTAAACTGTTTGGACTTGCTTGCCCAGAGAATTATTTTATGGGCTAAAATAGCACTGATCGCTTTAGCTCGGTTCACTCGACCAGAGGAAGAAAATCGATTTCTGTCGGCCCGACAAACCACCTATCACCTGGCTCAAACAGACTCTCCTTCACCCAGTCCTCATTTATAAAGTGCCTTGCAAAAATGAAAATTACAGCTACTGACTGGATTTTCCCATTTGAGTGCCAAACAGCCACTTACTGCTAAAGAGAGAGACAGTGGAAGTGGACAGTATGTCCTCTGTTTCTTAACATAAAACTCATTGTTGCAGCCATGGGGCAGCACAAATGTGATTCCCTTAAACTGATTTTTGGTTTTAGTGTCCTTATTTTCCTCTGAGTTATCAATTATGTTGCGAATTAGCTAACATAAACTAATGTAAGTCTGTTTGCCACAACCAACCAACCACATGAGACCACGTTCTGTACTGACAGAAGATGGCGCTAAACATGTTTTTAAAACATTAACTTTAAGCACTTATTTCTTAAATCCATCCTCACAGACAGAGTTATATCTATGTCAGGTTTTAAGAGCAGGGCTCAATGGTGTTTATATGTGTAACATTTCATGTTCCCTTTAAGTGCATAATCATGATTACCTACCGCAATCATGATTTAATCAAGGATTTCTGGGCTTCAGTTCAGTTTGACAGCTGATGGGTCTAGGATGTAGACTACTCATGTGATACACTAGCTAATAAAGGGTGCTCATAGCTCAAAGAGTTGGCAGTTCGTTTTGTAATCGGAAGGTTGCCGGTTCGAGCCCTGGCTCTGACAGTCTTGGCCCTTGTGTCCTTGGGCAAGACACTTCCCAAGGACATGTCAGAGGGCCCAGTGGCGCCAGTGTCCTTTGAACTCGCTTTTCCTTTCTTTTTATTTTTCTTGTGTTTTAAGTTTTTTGTCCCCGGACTCTCATGGTCCTGTTTTATTTGAACTGCAACCTGACATGGACCTTCAAATTTTCATGAGAGTAGTAGAATGTCTTCTACTCGTTTTGGGACTTTTCACTACCACATCTAGAGAACCTGTAAGCCAGCCCATTGTTTACAGTAGGGAGCAGCTATTAGCATTGTGCAACAGAATGGTACTCCCGGATTCCGATGAAATTATAGCATTGTAGGAGGGAATGCAGGGCTGGAGCGAAGTACTGGGAGAGGAGATGGTACAAATCAAGCATTCCATCCATTCTCATGGGCAACGTAAGATCTAACAGTGTCCGGCAACCTCACCTCTGTCAGTGCGCCCCAGGGAAGCTGGGGCTACAATGTAGCTTGCCATCACCAGTGTGTGAATGGGTGGATGTAAAGCGCTTTGGGGTCCTTAGGGACTAGTAAAGCGCTATATAAATACAGACCATTTACCATAATAAAGAGATGATTATCTCTGTTTATTAAATTTGTCACTAAATCACTCAATCGCAACAGATATGAGGATGTGAAAGTTAGCATTAAGTTCAAATCAGAATGGGTATACGTCACTGTCAGTATACAAGTGGACGTGGTCTCCTCCTACATCACCTTCTTTGAGGATAACATCATCCCCTGTAAAACTGTCACCAGCTTCTCTAATAACAAACCCTGGCTAACAAAGGAGTAAAAGGAGATCATTAATGGGTCTGATCTGGAAAAGGAGGTCAACAGAGATTCCAAGAGAGCCATTAAGATTGCCAGGCTTAACTACAGAAAAAAAGTGAAGGAGAAATTCACCCAGTAAAACCTCCAATCGGCTTTTTTTCCCCAAGATGGTGCCACAGTAGGCAACTTGTTGCCAGTGTCCTTTGAGCTCGCTTTTCCTTTCTTTTTATTTTTCTTGTGTTTTAAGTTTTTTGTCCCCGGACTCTCATGGTCCTGTTTTATTTGAACTGCAACCTGACATGGACCCACAAATTTTCATGAGAGTAGTAGAATGTCTTCTACTCGTTTTGGGACTTTTCACTACCACATTTGGAGAACCTGTAAGCCAGCCCATTGTTTACAGTAGGGAGCAGCTATTAGCATTGTGCAACAGACCAGGAGTGACATGTTTAGCCGCATGTTCTCCTTAAATTGCTGGCTGTCTGAGTGGTGTCCAAAAAACGATGTGGGCTTCATAGACAATTGGGAAACTTTCTGGAGGAAACCTGGTCTTGTTAGGAGAGACGGCATCCATCCCACTTTGGATGGAGCAGCTCTCATTTCTAGAAATATGGACAAATTTTTTAAACCCCCCCAGAATATGACTATCCAGAGTTGGGACCAGGAAGCA
>VUQR01021030.1:1775-25040 GCA_015108515.1 Hemichromis elongatus
TCGGGGGGGGTTGGGGGGGGGGGGGGCCCCCCCCCCCCCCCCCCCCCCCCAGCCCACCCCCCCCCCCCCCCCGGGGGGGGGGGGGGGGCACTATTTGAGAAGGACTGAGCTAGGACTAAGATAGTGGTAAAGGTATATTGCTTCCAAGAAACCAGACCTTCTTGTAATTGAAACAAATCTAATTTTTCCTTTGTACAACAGCTTTTTTTTCACCCATTAGTGGTTCAGTCGTTGTATCCGATGATTTTCAGAGGATTCTTTTTTTTTTGTTAAGTCTCATAACACTGACCTTTGAATCACTGAAGCGTAATAAAGCACCTAAGCCAAGGGAGCAGCCAGTGTTGCTTCTACGCAGGCAACAAACTGGCAGAGAGCCCATTTTAAATTGCAACTTTATGCACTTTTGTTACGAGCAGCCTGTTGCACAAACACATTATTTGCTCCCAGTTGAAACTATGAATAATACCAAAGACAATAGCAGGCTTAAAACTGTATTTTTGAACCAACAAGGTGATTCTCAAACAGCTGTAAACTTTCAGCATGATGTTCAGTGTGTTTTTAAAAAAAAATCCAAGGAAACTGAACAAGTGGAGGACAAAAGAAGATGTGGCAGGCTTAAAAAAACAGTAGCCACAGCAGGTGATCATCTGCTGTTCACTCAGGATTCTTCAGAAACAATCTCAGTGGGAGGGTGGCTATCAAGAGAAGAAAGGCTGTGGTATACCAAATTATACAAGACCTGCACTCAAAATCTGTGGTAACAGATCTAATGTACTGATGAACAGGAATTTAAAATTTTCCACTGCAGGGGTCCCCAATCCCAGTCCTCGAGGGCCGGTGTCCCTGCAGGTTTTAGATATCACCCTGGGTCAACACTCCTGAATGATTTGTTCATTACCAGGCCTCTGGAGAACTACAGGACATGTTGAGAAAGTAATTTATCCATTTAAATCAGCTGTGTTGGATCAAGGACACATCTAAAACCTGCAGGACCACCGGCCCTCGAGGACCGGGATTGGGGACCCCTGGTCTAGTGACATTTGCAAAACACGGTGGAGGCTCTGTCGTGGTTCGGGCTGAATTTCAGCCAGTGGTATTATGAAAACGGATGAAATTATGAACAAGGAAAAGTCAGAGTCTGACTGGCAATGTCTTCATTGTTTGACAATAATCCCAAACACACTGCCAATGCAGTAAAAGCAGACCTGAATAGAAAAACACACAACAGCGTACCATAGCCCAGGTGTCAACATTACTGACGCAGTGAGGGATCATCTCGGCAGAGAACAGAACAAAAGGCAGAAAACCTCCAAAGAAGAGCTTTAAATGTCCTTCAGAAAGCCTGGAGAACTTTTCCTGACGACTGCTTAAAGAAATGACAAGACGATGACTTTTTGAATCGCATTATCGGATCAAATTGCATTACAAACAACTTTGTTAAGTTAGCGGTTAGGTTTAGATCATGGTGCAGGTTAAATACAAGTTTAAATTTATTTAAAGCTCTGTTTTTGTGGCTGTTGTGGTGATGCATCCCTGATTTGTGTGGATCAAATATTATTTGGTGCAGAAATAGATCCTGTTGAAAACTTAGTAAAGAATTATCGCTGACTGTCATGACTATGAGCCTAGCTGTAGGAAATCTGAGGAACGCCCGCAATTTAAAATGCATCCTTGATGGCAGGTTGTGGGCTGCAGTGGCCGCTTGAGCTTTGGTAACAAACAACAAATTTCAGTCAAGACATAAACACTACAGTTACTCTGCTACCCTCCAGTACCCCTGCTAAACTATCAAAGTGGTGTTGCAGTATTGTTGTCACATCTGAACTTGAACTCAGAGCAGTGTATTACTGTGACTGTAATAGCAGTGGTAGTTGGCCGTATCACCTTAATCACGTTAACATGAGATTGCTGGTTCTCGGTGCCGATGAGCACAAATCAACTTAATCCCAGTTTGATTTTCCATAACGACACAAAGCGGAGCAACAGCAGAGCAGCCGCTCAACCAAAAACACCTCATTACCGAGGTTCTGGATGCACCAGGAGATTTTCATAAAAACTCATTAAAATGCCGTTCTCCATCGATACACACCGGAAAGAAAGAATAAAAGGGAAACGCACCGGGCAGAGAGGAAGAAGGACTCTGCCTGCCGTGAGGGGAAAAGGCCTTTCTGCTTTGTTTTCTTGCTTTCTCATTTGCTTAAAGACTCACTCGTCACGTTATTCGGCTGACCCTCCACTCCATCGAACACACACGCGCGCGCACACACAAATACGCTTGCACTCGGGATCCTGTCTGATTATCATGGTTGGTTACCTAATGTGATCTTTCCACCTGAGCAGCAGCTAAAACCTAACAAGGTCTGAATCCCAACGCTAATTGTGCTAATTGCCAGCAGGGAGCGGCTCTTTCTTTTACCCTGCATGCACACGGCAACACACGGACACGCACACGCACAGCCATTTCCACTTGGCTGTCAATTCCAAAGATTTTTACTCGCTTCTTCTGTACTCGGAAAAGGTTTTACTTTGCTACTCACCACAAAGTACAGCGTAAAACGGGAGAAAGACAAAGAGAAAGTTGGCATGAGAGAGTCGTGTGGGTTCGTTTGCGCCTGCTCTCCTCTCAGCCACCTTGGGCACTGTGAGCTCTCTGATCCCTCCATCTGACCTCAGGTGTTGAACATAGACATAAATGAAGATGAAGATGAAACATACACCTTAAAATAAGTCCAACAGGAGCATTCTCAACAAGATTGCAGTCTGAGCATGCAAACACTTCCATTGTTCACTAACACTGGTGAGCGCAGGGGCTAAGAGGTGGGGGTGACGCAGCAGATGAATAACAAGAAAATCTCGCCCAAAGCCTCAAGTCCTTACAAGACCATTCAGTAGATCTCCATCTGGCTCTGATGGCCACGTACAAGCAACATCATCGTCTTCTCACGTGTCACACATGCACGCAGAAATACTTCCACAGTGTTTGGGAGCAGCTGATAGCACATAACGAACATTCACAAACTTGTGGGGTTGTGTGTTTGTAGTCGGAAAAACATTACAACTGATACAGTGGTTTAGTGTGTGTGCAGGGGCTAAGGTAAAGTGAGTCACTGTGTGTGTATTTGTATCCACTGCAGAGCAGTTACTCATGACTAAGTGAATGAGAATGGGTGACAAAGACTAGATGGAGGTCCGTTTAATGAGTTTAAATGTGATGTGAATGGAATGCATGTTTACAAACAGATTTTCCAGTTAAGGTCTTTTCAAGTTTGTGATTCATACGTGGCTCAGCCAGGTCTCCTTCATTCGATTTAATTACAAAGAGTGCATCCAAGGGAACTTGTACTTTGACTTTAATACCTACACAGAGATTTGATATAATGTTTGATGGAAGATTTGATAAAAATGTATCACAGGAGGCAAACCAAAGGTGTAAATAACACACTAATTAAACACTGTTACAATTACCTACAACTGCTTCGTACCTGGGTCTAGACACGGGTTATTTCAGGTCTTTGTATGACCGACAGACTGTATGAAAAGCCTGCATTTTTTCTAATGGCCACTAGAGGGGACAACTTCTCTGGTCTCATTGTATAGAAATCTATGAGACAATGACCCTACTTCTTACTGGCTGTAGTTAACAATTTCCTAATTGTTTCATAGTTTCATCTGTAAGTTGTTTTTTTTACATTAAAAAAAAATGTAATTGATGCTACAGCGTTACATGTCTACAATAGATGGACAAGCTAATGGTTAGCAGTCATGTGACTTAATACAAGGCAAACCCGTGAATGTATTCAGCTCACTTGGCCACATTTCTGGCAACGAACACTTGAATGATAAATAAGGTATCAAGAAATCAGATTTCCCAGCGTGACCATGTGATACCCAGCGCTAACAGAGCTTATGTGTTTTCTGCTGATGTCAATCATGGTGATTGATGGAAACTGCACGATGAACAGTGGACTATAAAGAAGGTCACTTACAAGATGTAGGCGATCACTCCAATGGACCAGCAGTCGACCGCTTTACTATACGGCTTCTGGGCGAGAACCTCTGGAGCTGAAAGAGAGAGGGAGAAACAAGCAGACACGGCGGGGTTAGAGAAAATCTGGCTTTGAAAACGACCTCAGTTTGGTGGTAAACCTAAGTACAGTGCGTTTTTACTTTTTCAGCTTGAGGTCCAGTAACAACTGTGGTGTGATTTTTATATGAAAAAGGGGTTTAATGAGACTAAGTACAGAGAAAAAATGCAGACACCTCATGTCTGTTCAAATTAAAATCACATGCCAGTTCGCTGCACGGTGGGAAACATTCTGCAGGAGGTACAGATTCTCATAGGTGCAGAAATACATGGTACAACTAGCTCTTCTAGTTAGCTTCAGAGCCATTTTCTCTGCCGCTGGTGTCGGTAAGGGGGGGCTGTCCAGGCCCGACCTTTCTTTGCAGCTCATTAGCGAAGGCCCTGGACACAGCAAATTACTGATGACAGCGAGGTCGTCGTAATATCACCTCACACATACACGCACAAAGCTCTCGAAATAGATTTGGCATGCTCACACACATACACACAGAAGGAAGACCAGTCATATCTGAGTCAAAAAATATACTTTGCACACTTGTGCTGAATCTGAGTGCTTAGCTTTGTTTATTAGTTTAATCTGACTCATTGTGTCTGTGTGTACATTCTGGTTTTTCTGGACGCAGAACTAGAGCATTTTCACACACTGAGATCACCACGTCTGCTGCTCACTAAGGTCCAGAGTCGGTGTCAGGGCACAATCATGTGTTATTCCTTAGTAGTAAATCGTTTGATTAACCCTGCAGCGCTAAATTCTCTTTGGCTATGTCCTTTTTCCAAGAGTGATTTCTTTTGCTGAAAGAAGCAAATTTGTCAGCTGAAAGTTTCCATGATGATAAAATGAAAAAATAACAAGTAAAACTGAGCTTTTCATTCAGACACAGTCGTAGAGTGTCACCTTCTCTGATGGTATTTTCACAAAGCACCTTGAGTGGAAAAACACCAGTTCCTCTCACGAATGAGAGGAATTGATGCAAAGTTCGGACCTTTCAAAGTAAAACGATGTGACTTTTTTGCTGATTGGGTGAGAATGTGAAGAGACTCTTTAAAGACAGTACACCAAAACAAAACCTGAAGCACCGCTGGGTTTTTTTTGAAGCGCTTGAGTCGAAGGCAGCTGGAGTTCTTTTTGGTTCTTGAAGATATTTCACAACTCATCTAAACGGCCACTCCAGTTCTGCGAGCGGCTTCGACTCAAGCGCTTTAGTCCGCAATGACACGGACGACTGGGAACCTACACAGACACATGGTTGGAGTTAGTAAAGCTGCCCTGCAACAAAAACAACATGAATAATTCAACATGTATGTACCTTTCTGTCTGAGTAGTGGGGACGGATCTGTTTATACAAGCCTGGTCAGTTTGTAGTGTTTGTCGGAAAAATAAGCACAGCGATTGGTGCACTTTTGCAACATGTAAATATGTGTGCTGTCACCAAACCTCTGTCTTCTGTAACACACGCAATCAAAGAAGTGCTCACACACGAGCAGATTACACACACTGCACGCTGAGATTCACACAAAGTATGAGATATAATATGATACAGAGCACGGCTGTCTGTCTCAGAGTGATAAGCATGACGGGGGTGTGTGAAGAGCACAAACACACATCGCTCCAGACGACATGGGAAGAAAACAGATGATGCAGGAAGTGTAAACGCCGTCAGATGGGAACAACATGTGCTCATTTCATTTCTCACATGTTTGTTGGCTCACAGGAATCATTACAGAAACAGCTAAGTCAAACTAGTCGAACTAGGTCAAACTTTGTAATGCTCACAGAAGGTCGAATGAACCCAAAGAGCTACATCTCAGACTCTACAGGCCTAACAGGGTATTTCAAAAACAAATGAACAAGAATGACTTGTCAGGAAACAGCCTCTTCTCTCTAAACAGAACATGGCAGCACATGTTCAGTATGTAAAGTTGCATTTGAACAAACCACAATGTTCTTTGGGCAGACTAGACCAAAGTGAGGATCTTTGAAGATGACACATTACCATACTAAGAGAAAACCAAATATGGCGCAAACGCATCACACCAACTCTCAAGCATGGTAGTGGATGAGTAGTGATTTGGGATGTTTGGCAGCCACAGGACCTGGACAGCTTGCAGTCATTGTGTTGACCATAAACTACTCTGTTTACCAAAGAGTTCCTGAGTCAAATTTGAGGCCATCTGTCTGAGAACTAAAGCTTAGCAAAAATGAAGTCATGCAACGGGACGATGATTCCAAGCGCAGCAGCAAATCTAACAGAATGGCTGAAAAAGAACAGAATCGAGGTGTAGCAGTCCCTCGGTCAAAGTCCAGACCTCAGCCTGGGTCTGGACTGTGGGTGGAGCATAGTTTGGCTTTTTTTAATGAAAAACTCTCTTTTGCTCTTTTTTTGTGAGACATTAGTGTGCAATCTCAGATGTGAAAGTGCTTTGAAGGTCTGGATGAACTGGACCCTCTTCTCTCATTACAGCACTTGGACTTTAGACAACTTGCAATTTATATCTGTAAACAAGTAAGCTAGCGTTAGCTCACAGTAGTGAAAACGACAATACCGTAGATTTTTTTCTTATCTCCAAAAACAAACAAAGGTCCCTCTGTTTGGTTCTGGCTGATGTTAGCTAACACTGGTTATTTACTTGTATGTCTTTTAATGCCCCAAACCAGTAACAGCACTAACAGAGTGGATAAACAGCAATTTTAACCGAAAAAAGTAAGAATATTGAGGACAGGCTGTTGGTGGTGACGGTGTGACTGGCTTACCCACATATCCTGGTGTGCCACAGGCGGTTGACATGACGTCACCGCTGCCCTCCATCTTTGAAAGACCAAAGTCACTGATCATAATCTTGGACTCGTCTTGAGGATTAAAATACAACAGGTTCTCTGGCTGTAGAAAGAAGGAAGGAAGGAAGGAAGGAAGGAAGAAAGAGTCTTTGCATTAGTCACTTTGGCTAATGTCTCAGGCAGGTAATAGACAGACACAACCTTAGTGCTCATTTTACACAGTCCTGGTTAATGGAGGGTCACTCTGACCAACCCCACTTCTTCAAACAGCTGACACACACTACACTCACCCACAATGCACTGCATGTGTCAAGCTACTGCTCTTATTGCAGCAGTAAATCACAGGCTGTCAAGTGAGAATGAAGTACTTGTGTGGATTTAAAGTGTGGAATGGGAGAGTGAGCATTTGTGTATACGTGTGGTAAGACCTCAGTGAAGAAGCAGGGAATGTGTGTATGTGCGCGTCTGTGTGTGTGTGTGAGTGTGTTACCTTCAGGTCTCGGTGCACGATACCCATCTTGTGCAGGTAGTTAACGGCATCCAGGACTTGCCGGATCAGCGTGCTTGCGTCTTTCTCCGTGTAGAATCCTTTTTCCACGATTCGGTCGAACAGCTCACCGCCAGACACCCTGCAGGACAGGACACAGGGTGCATGTGGGAAGAAGAAGACTTTACACACACACACACACACAGAGCAGTATCTGGTAGCAGGCTGGGGGGGATTTGCTGGGTTGATATTGTTGGTAATTTATGCGCAGTACAGGTTCCCAACGAACAGTCTGTGGAAATGGTGAGCCTTGTGCCATCTCACACACACACGTACAACCAAACACACACACACACACACACACACACACACACACACACACACACACACACACACACACACACACACACATGCACACACACAAACACTGATATTCCCTGCAGCTTCATAATTATAATATATACATGTTTCTTTTGAAATGTGCTAAAAGTTGGCAAAGCATCCTTTAAATACAGCAAACTCTTTCATTTCTACCTTCATACACACTCACCCCTGACCTAAAATATTTTCCAACTTGTCCACGACTTCACTACAGCTCTCAGAGTTTTATAATATTTCAAGAATATTCTTTAATCTTTATCCTACTTTCTTTTCCTTTCACTGCAGCAGAAGCCAATGAAAGAGCTTAAGTTAAAATGTCACAGTGAAGCAGTGGGGGAGAGACGGAAGAGCAAAAAGGACCGACGTGTGTGAATTTGTGCGATATTACTGCAGTAGTAGATGATTAAAGATGAGCCTCAATCTTACAGAAAGGTTGATTCCACTTCATTTGTTTTTCTTATCCCAAAATATGAGTAGCACATCAGATTCCATTAATATAGGAAAGAAGACAGTGTGTAAGTATTTAGTGAGAAAAAAAAACTTCTCCCATAAAAGTAATCAAAAGGTTCTCAAATATTTGCAATGCAGCTCACACTGTCCTCAGTCAGAGAGAGAAAAAAAAGAAGAATTTGTAACCCAAGAGAAACATTTAGGAAGTAAAAGGCAAATTTTTCCAGCCCGGGGCAAATTCTTTCAACAGTTAGTGTTAACTTTTATGACTCGAGAGCACATGAAATAACTTGTCCAGGTATACACAACATGCATCCAGTTTATGCAGGTGAGAACAGCCCATCACTTAGTCAACAGACACACAGCTCCCCCTGCTGGAGAAGACCATCCTAATTGCCCCAGACTATGATGTACTCTAAACACACCAGTGTAAATTTTTATGAATGTGATTGTAATAACAGCACTGCAGATCTTAGTAGTTAGCAGCATTAGCGGTAATAGAATTCATTAATAGCACTAATATAAAATACAAGCACAAAAACAGAAGTAGAGTGCCTTGTATGGTGTGTTTTGATTTACACATGAACCAAAATGACAAAAATAACTATACCCTTATATACAGAAACACACCCATGGCCAGGAATGTGTACATATCACAGGCAAACATGGATTCACAAGGGCAAGCATGCCCACACACACAGATACGATTTGAGCAAACAGTTCACACTGACTACATGAAAAAAGAAAAGATCTAAATGAATCATTAAACCACTTTCTCTATCCTTAAAGAGGACAGCGACTTGTTCAGTTTTAGAGAAAGTAATGCCTGGAAATGACAAAAAAAGGGCTACACACACGCACACACACACACACACACACACACGCGCGCGATACAACGGAGAGCAGCCACCAGGCTGCATTGTTGCATAAGTGTTTGCGTAAGAAGACCGTGGCAATCAGACAGGAGCTCCCACACAAGCACACGCACGCACAGTCAGACACGTACAGATACAAGGGCAGAGCCATATACACACGTATACAAAAAACATGCACACACACATGCAAATATGCACACACAGTGACAAAAAGAAATGTAGAAAAGCACTGAAGGGCGAGCCCAAACAAACAAACCCAAACACAGACACAGACACGTGCAAGGTCATAGACACAACACATAATATCCTCAGATACACACACACCAGAATAACGTCTGCCAAATTACCAGCATTCATCGTTTCTCTTTTCATACATCTTTACAAAATGCAGGAGATCAAAGATCCTGATGTCAGCAATGCTTCAAGCTGTGCCCAATATGGGTTTAGCCTACAGTATTTCATCTAAAAAACAACAAGAAAAAAGAGATAATCTGCACCACCTGCTGCTGTTTGATTATCAGCATCATACTCCCAGCCTCATGTGACCTTGGCTCCACTAAAGCAGGTGTCCCCGCCCGGGGCACAGCCCCTGACATCCGTCACTGTCAGCAGGGGACGACTGGTTAAACACACATAATGGCCAAGTCTGAAGAAGCTCAAACCTGTTTTTCATTTCAGGCAAGACTTCTCGATCGTGTCTTTGATGATAGCTACAAATGATTTTAAAGTAAAAAAAAATGTGATCAGCAGCTAAAAGCAGAATCATGACGTGATGATGTCATTCCAGTGGTCCACTATGAGCTCCCATTTGTCTCCTTGGAAGGTAAGACAATCTTAAAAATCTAGACGACCTATGCTGTGTCACCCTTGTATGTGTATTACCATTCTCTCTCATCTCTAATAGACCTACGTGTCATATTTTACACCACTCAAAACACCTTTCACTTGCACACAGTCACCCAAGTCTGCTCACTAAGTCCAGTCTTAATCTAATGATGATATTCTGGCCATTTTATTTGCTTGTAAAGACCAGGATGAGACAAAACACCAAGCATCAGGGGTTCACAAGCTGGTGTACTCCTAGTGCCAGTCCCAAGCATGGATGAATGGGAAGACTGTATCAGGAAGGGCATCCGGAGTAAATTATGCAGATCCATCTGCTGTGATGACCCCTTGGGAAATAAGGGAGCAGCTGAAAGTACTTTAACTTTATTTGGGGAAGACACACAATTATATAGCTACTTGATATTATACAACCCCCTTTAATCAAATTTCCCTATTATTACAAACAAAATATTATGAGACATAATAAGATTGAAGCAGTGCTTCCTAGGAGCTCTATAATCCTTAGCAGCAAATAACCTAAAATGACATACTTCTTAACTTAATCTTGTGAGTGTCTTCATGGCCATCTAGAGACAGCATTCATCTAATCCATCTGCATCTATCTGTGTGATGTTTGATGATGTCAAACCACAATTACACACAGCAACACTGCTGGTTAAATATTGTGCAGCTGGCATCAGACTGCAAAAAGAACAAAAGAACGCATACTTCTTTTTGTTTCAATGAATTATTGAACAGGCACGCTGGACACTGATGCATGAGCCCATTTGCAAATCGATGCAGCCCGTTTTTCAATCTCTTTTTATTCTTAAAGTTCTGACTGATGCTTGGAGTTCCAAGTAACGATATGTAACCCCACTGATATTCTTCGCCTGCCGTGCTTAGACAAGTACATCAAACAGGTTAAATAGCTTTCACCTCACCTTGTCTGCAATGTGTCACAACCAATTGTGCTCTGACTTTGTTAACATGTACTTGCATGGCCTGGACAGTAAAATATAGAATTCATTTATTTAAAAAAACAAGTAGTGAGTTTCATCAGGAAAGCTGGTTTTAGGGCAAATTAAGACGGTCGATATATAAGACTGTCTTGATAAACAGATTCATGTAACAAATTGTAGGATCCTTAATATGGGCAGAAGATTGAATTCAGTGGAAGAAGCGTCATCATCTTCTCCTGGCAGCCTGCCACGTCCTGTTCGGTAATATTAGGTTTCTTCTGAGGAAAACTCTACAGGATATCTAAGCTGTCAGGGTGTAATGATGGAGACATCCCTGTGTTTAAAAGGGATGAAAGGAGTGACTATGATTGGCTATGACTATAGCCACCTTTAACAAGCTCACCTATAATGTATTTTTTCTAGTCCATCCTCTTATTGGTGTGCATTAAGCACACTTCTGCCACACTGGCCTGGCACACTGCAATGTAGTGCAGGGCTGTAGGGCTAGATCATGACATCCTTGCTTACAATGCAAAAACATTTTTGAAAAGTAAATGTTGCAACAGTCAGGCCGCTTGTCATGTCACTGTGCCTCATCCATCTCTCCTCCGTCAGCTGATGTGTTTACAAAGAGGCAGCATTGCTCTCACCGGACGACGGCTGTGCAGCGCTGACGACGGCAAGCCTTACTTTCAAGAATTTTCTGCTCATCGCAGCAGAGCCAGAGATCTGACCGTTGCATCATTAGCTGACATGTAGGGAGAAAAACCCCATTCCTGCATTTCCACCTCCACTCTGCTTTCTTTCATCTAAAGCCTGTTTTTTCATGTGAACACTTAACTGAGATTAATTGTCTAAAATGTCATGCAAACACAACAATTACCCTAATTAGATTATACTCCATATCTTTGTAAACACAACCTGATTAACACAGCGAGACAGCTATTAAGCAATAGCACAAAAATAAGGTCTTTTTCTTATTGCAGGATCGTTACATTCCAATGCTAAGCCCCTTGAAGTGACTGTTGTGGATCGGTGCTGTGTAAATAAAACTGAATTGAAGTGAACTGAATTGAATCCTTTAAAGGTCCAACAGACCCAAATAACTAATGTGATTAGGTCTTTAGTTAAGGTGAACCTAGCATGTCACAATGTGCGACTGAGGTAAAAGTAGAGAGAGAAGAGTCTCATGCAGGGAATGCTTTTAAAGGTGCATACTGCAGAACAGAGAAGAGCTCTACTGCTCAGGATTGCTCATAATTGGATCAAGTTGGGTCTTTAACAAAAACTTTTTAAATTGCTAATTATAGCTGACAACAATACGACCATAAGAAAAGACCACAAAAAAATCATTACAGTGGACATCTCAGGACTAATTGCAATGTTTCAAGACTTTTGGAAGACTGAATGGAAATTTATTCTGCTCTTTTCTAACTCCAGATTTTTATTCTTTAATCGAGCAGCTTTGCATGACTCACGGGTCAACTAATCCTTATTTATCTCACACTGGGCCTTGTGCAGCCCCTGAGTTAATCCTCTGTCTAAAACAAGTTATTTTAGTTCCCCTTCCCCTCCCTTTAATCAGGCCATCTTCTCAGTAGCTGCCCCTCAGTCACTGTGAACCTGAGATGACTATATTAAAGACATCCTCTGTCAGTGACATCTTACGTAGAGTAGAAATAAGCCGGAGGATTTAGCGTTGTCTGAAGCCTCAGCTTTTGACTCACAGGTACCACAGCCTTTGTACTATTTTTAGAATTTTTAAACTCATTCTATTTGAGGATTTTCTATTTCTCAGGTTTGTGGCGTTTTGATTTTTAATTTTGGGCAGTTTGAGGATTAGACACATATTCTAACTCTGTATTCTAGTGATAAATGTTCCTCGCTCATTGTTACCTGACTTCTTGTTAGGTTTTTCTTAATTAGGTCGGTGTTACTTTTACTGTTTCTGTTTTACATTAGAGGTTAGTTTTCTGTTGCTGTGTTCATTTTGCTTCCTGTCAGTACGCCAGATTCCCTAATTGCTCTCGGTTGCTGTTAATTAGGTTAGTCTTCTCCTCATTCCTCCTGTTTGTCCCCAATCAGTTCTCAGTGTATTTATTGTCCTGTATTACCACACTCCATGCCGAAGAAATGTTATCTTCTTTTCATTTTTCCTGGTGCTTTTTGAAGAGATGGCACGATACCACTTTTTTTTATGTCTGATACCGATAACATAAATTTGGATATCTGCTGATACCGATATGAATCCGATATAGCGTATTTTATAATCAATATTTTATAATCAATAAAATGTTTCTACATACACAGAAGACCCATGACACTCAAATATTATTTTAAAGCTTTATAAATCTGTGAACAGAACGCCTCTCCAACGTGCCAGACGTTTTTAGGGCGTCTTAATTTGCCCTAAAACCAAGAAGCTAGACATTTTACATGAGAATAAGAAAGAAAAGTATTTTTTGTGCCCCTCCTTTCCCCTGTTAATGCCCTACCTGGCCCCCTGGCAAAACTTTGCTAGATCCGCCCCTGCACAGTTACAGCTGTCAGCTACGTAGGAAAGGATCCTGGTGTTATTTGTCTCTCAGAAACACTTCATAAATTCCCTTCAACTCATTCACGTCACCTAAAAGGTAAACCTGTGTCTCCATCACCTGTTCAGCTCAGATGATTCAGTAAGGACATCTCCTTACATATCCAAACTGTTATCTTGATCAGCAGCTTTTACGCCTGTGGCTCCAGCAAACATCAGCGGATACTAGGAAGTAATATTAAATAAATTCTAACAACAGCTTATCGAGCTTATATGTGCTGCTGTTGTTTATCCACTGGTTTCCTCTTTCTAGCGCAAACTGGGCGATTAACAAACAAGAGAGACGCGACTAGCGACAGAAAAGCCGATCAGCTGATCACTGATCAGTTTCATGATTGAAGTAGCAGCAGGAGAGAAAGGGGGAAAGAATGAGAGAAGACGCAGCTGTGCAGCAAAGACACTGAATAACTCCAGCTTTGTGTCTTTTTTCATTGTCGCGTTCCTTTTCACCTCAGTACTGATGTATCGTAATTGGTCCTGCCCAGAGTTGAGCATGACCAATTGGCAAATTCACCACCTTTCATTGTTTACATCTTCTCCGTTACAAAATAAATAATATTAAAAATAATAAACATTGGCCCCTAAAAGCAAAAAATTGCTATCAGCTGTTGATGGCCAGTCCAGCTATGGCTCCATATAAATACTTTAAAACATTCAGCGATGAACTTACACACTTGCTTTACTTCTTTGAGCTAGTTTTCTCCGAGATAAAATGCCGCGGTTTAGAAGCATGTAGGGAGGCTCCAGATGCTTAACCAGACTGCCGACAGGTCTCGCACACAACAGGTGCTCTATCATGTGACAAATAGTACTCCGGAGGTCAAGAGCTGGGTTACGCCATGTCACAAGTTTTTTGAGGTGCTTTTGTGATACTTGATGGATCGGATTGGATTTTTTATTTCTCTCTGATATCTGATCCAGTAATTTAGGCCATCTCCAGTATTTTTTTTAATTTCGATTGTGGTTTCTTCCTGTTAAAAGGGAGTTTTTCCTTCCCACTGTCATCAAATGCTTGCTCATAGGACGTTGTCTGATAATTTGGATTTTTCAAATAATAGAGATATTATTTGTGTTTTTTAAGTTTTCCTAAGACGTGTTTGAGCAGCCATCATTTTAACAAAAATGATAACAATTTTATTAAAATATAGAAAATAAAGAAAGACTAATAGGCCCACTCTAGCTTTTAGCCAACCAATAATTAAACTGGACTATGTCTTAAGCCTCTGTTATCATTTTTTGCAAACTGTGCATCACCTCTCTTGTAACAAAAACAAGAATCATGTTGTAATGTTGTTTAAGTCTCATCTGAACATCCAAACTGTGCAAATGAACTGAAGAAGAGAAATACAGCCAACAACCCAACTGCCAGTGGATGATCCAGAGCAAACAAAGGCTTAGAGTTATGAATACTGACGAAAAAACTTGTTGAATCCTGCTGATTACAAGTTTCCCACAAGCTCAATAGATGAAACTGAATAACACGATCCTATTCTAACAGAATATAGAAAACTGTATTAAGAATCCCAGGTGCTACTTTGGATTTATTGAAAACCAGTTTTTTGTAAGGTTTTTTTTTTTTTTTTTACTGATATGCAATTCACAGCACAAACAGCATCAATATAAAGCCCACATTGCACTCGGTTGCATCGATTTTCATAGCAGCATCAGTTGATTGCCTCCCTGCGGTCAAGGTTACGTAAGACAAGCTATGATGAACAGGAATAAAGTAAAGTCTGTCAGACTGCATTGATCTGCTATACTGTAATTACATGAGAAATCTACAAAAATCCTTGCTTATAAATGTGATTTCTGGTTACTGAATGAGAAAACCAGCACCTCACTGAATACAAATGAGGTTAATTAGTACCGTAATGATTAGTAGAAATGCATCTATTGCCAAGCTTCTCTTTGCAGAAGCACTGTTGAGTTGGTGCTCTGGGAAAATGCAGCTTTTCAGTCATCATTTACAAGAACAGTTAGACACAGCTGCACTGGGTTAAAATAGATGCGGAGATGAAGATGCCGTTCTGTGTTTTGCTTGGAGAAGGACAGCATGCAACGCTGGTGTCAGATCAAAAAGCATTCTGAGCTACTCTATCTTTTGATCCTTTTACATTGCCTTTTATATTATGACAAACACATAATAAATCTGGGCATCATGACTGCTCGATTAAAAATGTTCAGTTCAATAGCTTTACCATTAGCATTTAATATATACAAATGTACACATTATCTGCAAATGAACATATAAGTTACCCATATGCCCAATTTGTTATATTTTCAAAGAGGGTCAAGCACGTGTTCCATTGTTTTCAGTACATTTTATGTTTTGTGACATCGCAATTGATATTACTGATATTGTCACCTGGAGTTTATGGCCTTTTATAACATTTACACAATGTTTAAGGCTGACCTGTGTTCAAGCTGATTGTACCTGGAAAACATAGACCAGGAGGGAAATATAAAGAGAAGGAAAGCAATGAAATAAAAAAAGCAGAGGGCAGATGGTGTGAAAGAGGAGAGGAAAAGTGATGGAGGGTTAGAGGAAGGTGTGAAGAAGGATGCGATATCAGAGACCGGTCGTTCTTGTTACTGTTTCTAAAATGTTCTTTTTCTCTAAGAAATAAAACAGAAGGTACAGCCGATGTCTTCTTTTCAATGAAGTGAATTTCGAAATCTATGTTAGCTGAAGTAGAAACAATGTTGCTTTTGATTCCTAACCTTAACTTAAACCACAATTACTGCTAGATCATGCGACCTCAGCAATAATAACTTCTGTACAAAACAGTAGTTAACTTAACAAACAGCAGTCAGCTCTGTTAATTGGTTTACTCACAACAACAGGAGATTTAATCAAAATGTTAAGATTGTAGGTGAACAGCTTAGCCACAGTTAAAACCTTTGACTGCAGTCTGGCCAGCAGAAGGATTTTAAGTGATGTAACAGCTTAAGGAAACTGTTTTTCTTAATTTGTCATTAGAATGGAGTGAGGAGAAAAAAGGCGCTGCCCAGACGTAGTTAATCTGTGTTTGTTGTGTCTGGAATCCGTTTTTCTTGTTATCAATATATTAGCATCTTAGCTAGCTACCTAGGACCTAGAGGTTAAGTGCAACCTTGGAAAAGTAAGCAAGCAAAGTTTAGATAACAAATTTACAAATTTTACAGCAATGTTCATAGCAAACCTCGCGAGTTTCTGCTTCCACATTCTTGACTATTAGACAAACTTAATTTAGCTAATCTGAAACACTTCAGCATCGAATATTACTAATAAGTCCTGACTTTATGACTCTTCAATCCTTCAGCTGGCACAATTACTATTAATATTACTACTAGTAATATTAATCCAACTATAATGATTGCGTCTAACTAATATCTAACTATATGTGTGTGTGTGTGTAACTTCTTCATGGGTGGGCCAGTCTGAGCTAAACTTTACATGAACATCCACACACACATTTATATGGTTTTAAAAAAAATCACGTATTATAAATTCCAGTTCTTTTGATTTTCGTATTCATCATCATCCCCCCAAATTTGATGCCACATGTGCCGTTTGCATTTGTTTAACGTGCCATAACATACGTTGCCTGTACTTAGCAGTCACCAAAATTTGTATCCACAAAGGAATTTTGTTCCTTTGTGGAAGAACTAGAAAAAGCAAAAACCACCTGTAGGGCAGCTTTTTGATAATAATGGTAATAGCAGTATTGCATTTCAACGTGTCTAAAATTGTTTGTCTGTTTTTAGACACGTAATATTGCATTTCTTAAAACTTTTTTTTAAACTAAGATTGCAAAAACTCATAAAGATTGACATCTTTTTTTCAAGCAGACCTGCAAAAAAACCATTTGGGACAAACTTGACAAATAAATGACTAAAGGGTCTGCAAACCTACAACTGTTTTAGTTGAAAAAAGGCTGGTAGTTTCATACTTTTGGCAGCTTATTCCATTTGTATGAGGCTTAGTAAGTCAAGGCTATTTTAAAGAGGTACAGCTCTTAAAAATGGGCCTGTATTAAAATTAGTCTATTTAAGGTTAACAAGAGCAGACAATTTTTACAGTACAAGATTATAAATAAATATCATACTACTTCCTCAGCATTTATAACTGCATCCCAAGTTGTTATGACACAGTGAGTTATATTCAGTGAAAGTATGCAGATGTGATGATTAATAATGAGCATCTATAGCTGCTGTGTGCAGGAATATTCTTACACAAATGCTTTTGACCTGGATGGAAAATGCCAAGGTTGTATGTACAACTCTGCCTGCTGCTGAACATAAATACCATTAAATATCGTTGATGTCAGTTCAAACTTGCATTACCAGATCAGGTCTGACTTAACTATGTCACAGTAACCTCACCGAGTTCACCTAGCCCCATATTAAACAGTTGGTAAAATCTGCTGATAATTTATCAGTTGTCCACAGTGCTAAAATTTGTAGTATCCTAAGAGGCTTTACAGAATTGAATGCAAATTCTTCTTTAATCTACATTTTAGTGTTTCTTTCTTTTAAAACCAGGTTTGATGCTGATCGTCCAGTCAAAATAAGCTTAGTCGTGCTTAAATCGTCTAATAATTCTGTTGACAATGAGAACGCTCATAGAAGTACATTTGCATTTTCCAACAACTGTGATCTACAACTTGAGATCCAAAAATTTCCAAAAAGGGTGCAAAATGTCATAACCAGAATGGCTCACCACCAAATCAGTGAGTGGATTATCTGCTCACTGTCATAGGAAGGTAAAATATTAGCTTTAACTTATGAGCTTATTCCTTAAATAAAAAGTCCCTAAGTATTAAAGAATATCGTTTCCTGTATCGCTGCGAGTTGGCACAGAAACACAACCACCCAATCACATGTGGTAGGCGAGCAGATAATCCACTGCCATCGGCCGTAAACATAGCCACTGTTGTGTAAACCACGGCTGTGACTTCCACCTGAACTTGACTGATTTGTTTCCAGCCCGAATGCCAAACTTCCAGACCAACACCTTATGTAAGCAGCTCTATCCTTGAAGAGGAGGTTAGTGGGACACCTGTGGGTGAAGCCTTTCCTCTAGTGCTGACCATCAAAGCGGAGATGTACATCAGATGGCTGATGTAATAGCAGCCTTGTAGTGGTCTGGTGGGCTTTGAATGTGTGTGTCTGTGTGTGCATAAATGTGGGAGGACTGGTGGGCTTTGTGTGTTTTTTGTGTATCTACGTGATGAGTGGGTGGACAGAAGAACGAGAGGCAGAGTGTGAGAATTTGAAAACACTTTGTAAATTAGCAACTATTTAAGTCAGAATCAAATAAGAAATGTGCACTCTGATATCTGACACATTAAATTTACCAAAAACAAAACAACAAAGAATGTGTATGCTTGTCCCTTGTCATAAGAAAACCAAAATACCTGCCAGGATAAAATCTGACCCACTGGAGAAAGATTTAAGATATAAACTGTAACTACAATTTTAAATGTACTCATTTATAGGCTAAAATTTCACAATAGGATGGCTTTGGGATCACTGTTGTAGCACCAGCTTTGTCTTAAAGAAATAATATGTCTTCTTCACTCAGTTTCTACCCTGCTTATACAATATTAAATAACAACCCCCAACCCCGCCCCCACAAACATACCCACAAAAATATTACACAACTGCTTTTACAGGCTGATGAGTTCCATTATGTGACAGAGCAGAGCTCGCAGTCACTAAATGAAATGGTCTTCCAGTGAGATGTGGAGGATTTGGGGGTCTCTGTTCCCGTCAGTCGCGTTGTCGAACACAATGTCCTAAACCCAATGACAACAACAAAAAAAGAAAAAGAACGTTGACTCACAGCTGCATAATCAAGTAGAGGTGGTCGGGGCTCTCGTAGATGTCCTCCAACGCCACAATGTTCTCGTGCTTGATCCTGGAAATAAAAGACAAAGCAATCAGTAAAGTTCTGTTTGTTTTTTTTAATCTGCAAATGTCCTACAACAAACAAATGCCCATTAACAGACTTTTAATTCTAATGGTTACAGTTGACTTGCATTTTGTCTTCCCTGTGAAGTTTCTGCCACAGTCACAGTCCAGATTAATACATTGTATGTATGTATGTACCAAACCTAACTAATCACAGCAGCTGCCATGTTTCCTCTGCCTCATCCATCCTCGCAGCAACCAATGAAGACTGTGATGTACGCAAATCTCCCAAAAAATAAATAGCAATTATACCTTGAAGTTAGATCCTTTTGTAATTGCAAAAATCAACAAAAAAGTTATTTCAGACTTTACCCAAAAACTGAACCAACAATCTATTTCAGCCAAAACCACTTCTCACTTTTTCTGCTCATTTTCTTTGCTTCTCTGCTGGTTTCTCCATGGTTACAGCAGCATGACGGGGTGTTTCCCTTCTTCTGTGTGTGTGTGTGTGTGTGTGTTTGTCAGTGTGTAGCTGTTTGTTATCCTAATATGCTGTGCCTAGTGGAAACACGACTAATTTTGTGTGCGCGGATGCAGGTTAATCATCTTTTCCACAGTAAACAGAGGTAATTCCCCCTGGCCTAACTTAGGCATATACACACAGAATCACACACAGCAGGTGTGCAGGTAAACATCTAACACCTATTAAAGAGCGTACGATCGCAGCGGCGGCAGGTATGAATCACAGAGCTGAGACATGACTCATGCTCATACAAGTACTGGTTGAAAAGGGGTAATGTGTGTGTGAGCGTGTATGTGTGTGTGTGCGCGCGCCCTGTCAAGGATAATGAACGGCTGGCGGGAAAAGCCTGAGTGTAATGGCACAGCAGATCCGGAGTGCATTCAGAAAAACCCTGTTTTTTCATTAAATGCCTGGCGTGGCAGTTAGTTGTTCTCATTCATGGATTTCTCCTGCATGTATTTCCTGTTACTGCTGCACACAGGCTGGGAAAATAACGGGATTCTGTCACTCAGACACAGACCCCTTCGACGTTAACACTTCCTCATGCCTTCATTCAGACATCCCCACAACGGTGACGTGAGAGCCACATTTGCCATACGTGCAAAAGGCTCAACATTTAATCGTTAATTCATCAATTTTTCTCTGGCATTGTCACGAACAGCAAGGTTTGCCTGGTTGCGTGTTTGTGTGTGCCACAGTGTGTGTTTCAAAGCACTGTGTCCTACCCCCTAGCAGATAGACACCAAGAACGTGATCTCTGTTCCAGATTGGAAAAAGCATGAAGTCCATTAGAGGAAAATTAGAGTTAGTAAGACAGGTGACCACACTGCTCATTCAGATATGAAGAAGACACCTTCAAATGCCAGACGTGAGATCTGTAAATATTAATGTAAGTATATCAACGTTTTTTTTAAAAAATAAGATTAAAACAAAATTAAATAGATAAATGCATCTATGTGCTTTTTGTCCAGATCAGCATGGGCCTTGGAGAAGGCATTTGACCACATCCCTCGAGGGATCATATCGAGCAGGAGAATGGGCTTGAAGGTTGGATCCCCTCCCCTGTGGCTGATGGACTCGTCCAGGGCTTGTTACTGATATAGCCAAGCGTGGTCTCAGGATCCCGTCCCTGCTGTTCGTGTACTGTGGCTGCTGAGTTAGAGGAGAGTGAAATGGGGGACTGACAGATGGATTGGTGTGTCGTCTGTGATGCACATGCGCCACATCAGATGTGTTGTGGTGGTCGGAGCAAATGTGAAGCTGTTAAGTTACCAGCTGATCTACGCTAAGAGGTCTGTCTGATGGCAGGTAAAATGGTGCATGTGGTTTTCTCTGGATAAATCAGAGCTGGGACTCAAAGAAGCTGCTGTGAATGACGTATTTTGCCTGTAAGCTGACCCAGAACACAGAAGTGTTTCCACATGCGCTGAGATGCTTGCAAGTTGTGCTATTTGACGACACACAGATGATGCTTTTGTTAGTGCTTGGTGTCAGATTTACAATTCTTTTGTCCATCTGCTGCCACCAAAATCTCTCAAACTTGAGCTATGTAAGTTCCTGTCTTCTGCCATAACGTGATCCAGCAGATTTCCCTCTGAAGCCAAACTGGTGTCTCTGCCCTGCGCAGACTGCTTGAGACAGAATCTGCTCAATGATGCTCTCTAACATTCACTGAAATTGCACTCATTTGTCTAAATGGATGTCTGCTCTCTCCCTCGTGGATCCAATTTGCATTTTCTCTAATGATAACAGTGAAACCAAATTACCAAAGTTATTGCATTTAATGGCATAATACATCGGAATCGCTGCAGCACTTTGATTTTTCTGTGTAACTGGGATCGCCTGCTTGTCTCTAGGGTGAGACATACGAAGGGTTCTCTTTTTTTGATTATTTGAAATGATAACTTTGGTTTCTCTGTGATGTAGTGGTTAAAAACATTCACCTTTAATGTGTAAGATCTGTAATTTGAGACCAGGAGGTGAAACAAAGCCAGCCAACCAGCATGCTCTTAGTGCTGGTGTCACGCCCAGAAAAACGAGGAGGGTTGCATTAGGAAGGGGATCCAGTGTAAAATCGGTATTAAATCAACACGTGGATCCATCTTCTGTAGAAACCCTTTGGGGAAATAAGTGAGCAGCAGAAAGAACCTCGTCATTTGAAATGACTATTTTGACAGTTTTTCAATGGGAAGCACAAATTTCTTTTTGTGCTTTTCCTTATTTTCTGACATATACTGTTTTAGTGAATTCTCAGTATGGCCAAAGATTAAAACTTTGGCCATACTTTGTATAACTAAATCCCATAAATGGTAAATGGATTGTTTTTTTTATAGGGCGCTTTTCTACTCTAACAGTAAATGGTCTGGTTGTTATATAGTGGTTTTGTACTCTAATAGTAAATCTACTGGTTCTTGTATCTTCTATATTCTAATAGTGAATGGACTGATTCTTATAAAACACTTCTGTACTCTAACAAGCTGCCATGAGTCTAAATAAATCTTCATGAACAGAACTCGAAGGGCCTCGGACGCCAACTGGTTGCATTCTGGGTATACTCCTATAACACAGGAAGGCTGCTGAGCGCAATGTAATAGTAAAATGGAAATTTCTGTCCATGTAGACAAATACAGATATGTGTTTTTCACATTGCTGTAATATAAGAAACAGAATGGATGCAATTGGCAACTTGACCCCATTCAGTTGCAAACTGATAGCAGACCAACTTTGCCTTATGTCAACATTTATGGCATCTTTGAGTGAGGGGTTGGTATTCTCGACAATCTCAAGTTGCAGAAAACAATAACTAAAGTGAAATAACTTTATTTAATATATGGTACTGCAATACTAAGTATATTTTACATTTCACAATCATATCATTTGTGAGTGAAGTATTGTGATAATGTTGTATCAGTGATTGCCACCTCTAGATAATGGCAGGATAAGTGAGGGACACTGATTGGGTCGGCACTCTGGATTGAGCCATGAGGGAAACGTCATTATCACATCATTTTTTGTGTTTCTACAAGTATAACTAGCATGAGGAAAAAATATAAAAATACTGAAACCTTATTCTAGGGCAAAGTCAACAACGATTTGTGGCATGCTGTTTTTATGTTCCCATGACCGCTGCAGTCAAATTTACGCCTCTTTGGATTCATTTGTACAGAGGCTTCAAAATAACTGCTCGAGTATCTGGACAGAGACTCGTTTAATGTTCCTGCTGAGGGCGGAGAATTGGTACTTAAATGACTTCGCTGTCTGTTCAGACCTTTAAGCAAAATTCTAAATTCTGTTACTTAAGCACAAAAGTGTTTGCTCGTCTCTTTGTGTAATACGGTAAACTTGAATTTAACATACTTTAAACACTAACGAGAAATGCTGCATAACAAACAGTGTTCTTAGCCTCACTCTTGA
>VUQR01021034.1:16795-31288 GCA_015108515.1 Hemichromis elongatus
TGCATTTAGCTGATGTTGCTGATTTGTTTTAAAAAAAATCAGCTCAAGACTCATTTTAAGTTTTAGCAGTTGCAACTTTAAAAACTGTCTACAAATGTTTTACTTTTAAAAATCTATAAAGAAGCAGCTGAAAGCTGAAGAGCTGCAAATATCCTTTAGAATATTTAGAAACATCATATTATTATCATATAAAGCTTGTCTGTATCTATCATCATCACTGGTTTATATATTCCTTGGTGCTTTTTTGTTTTTTTAGTTATTGGCTTTTCTCACTTTAAAAAAAAAATACTTATAAACGGTCAAATGAAGTCTGAAATTTCCATTTAAAGTAATACTACTTAAAGTGAATAAAAAAAACAATATGAGTACACACATCCTCTTTTACTCATTAAATGATCCAGACAGCATGGGAACTGCTGCAGCACAGCTGAGAGGAGGATCAACATGGCGCCATCACAGCACTCCTTATCAACCACATACACACATATACTGGTGGTCATCTACTGTACAGTATATGTGCATAATCCCATATGATATGTGAACATATATAATCTGACTGTTGAGGCTTTGCTTTATCTTTCGTATCTCGTGTGAAACAATTGCAACTCTAGTTTTGTTGACTTTCTCACTCAAATTGATTCCATCTTCAAAGCTGACATTATGAGGTCATTGCCCAAAACACGCTTGTTGAATATTGACCAAGTGCTGTGGTGAAGCCCTCCCTTGATGCAGGCTTGCGTTGGAGTTTCCGAGGTATGACGGCGCTGGCGACAGCCATATCTGACACTTTGACCCTTTTCAAGTCTGCCGCTAGCACTTCATTCTCTCTTTTTTGCTGCACACACACACACACACATCCTCCCAGCATCTGTAGATAGTGTCACTGCTCTGGTCTCCAGGCCCACGATAAGGGGAGGGGAGCGTGGAGTGCTCAGTCTGCCAGTGGAAACCCAGGGAGAGTGTGTGCAGTCATCCTAATCTTTAACCCGGCTCCATAAACACTGCTGTGGCCTCACAGAGCCAGATCCTGAGCAGCCCAGCAGCTCTGTGGCTCCAAGACTGATGTAACATCACGTCACACTACTACCACTACTGCTGGTCACCAACAAGCCCAGAATAGTCCTATCTGATGATGTCATCAAATGCTGTTTTTGGTGACCGAAGGAAAAAGGGTACAGAGCTGGCTCTAGAACATGATTTTCTGGGGGATTAAAGATCATCAAAGTAGATGCAGAACTGCAGGCATACGATAATACAAATGTCATGGTCCAGGTAAGTGTCCGTTTTTTTCCACACTGTCTTAGTGCTACCACCTCTGGGCAGAGCCCTCGTCTGCACGCCTGTCGTACTCACCTATCTGTGATCCGGGACAATCAACCGGCAGTATGTAAGACCAGCGTCTATTCTTTTCCAGTTCATCTGCTCACCTACTAGTTCCTCGGATTCACTATACCCATCGTTTGCAGTTTCTTACCTACCCAGACGCTGGTCATCACTTTGGCATATTGCTTGCTGGTTCATGCTCACGGGCTCATGATTCCTTGCCTGCTGCCCTCCTATCACTACAGTTCCAGATCACTGGATCAATCAGGTTGGACTTCAGCTCACACCCATCTGACTGGATGCTCATCGGGCCAACACTATACAAACAGATATTTGCGTACGAATGTGCAGCCTCTGTTTAGTTTTGGTAGTGGGATCTTTCTGGTTTGGGCTGGTTCTGGTGACCAGTCACAAGTAGTCTTTGGTTCCTTATAGGTATACAGTCCACATGAAGAGCATGAAATGGATGGAAATGATGAAATATTCACCTGAAAGTGACTTAGCTATTCATTAACAGCAGACAGAGTGGACCTGGATATCAGATGTATAAATTACAACCCCAGTTGAAACAGCTAAAAACTGTCTGTTTCCCCTGGTGGCCAAGTCAGTAGGCTAACTGATAGATTCCCCCTTTCTTCTGCTGTGACTGATGTCATTCTGCATATCTGGCTAAATGTTTACACAGAGGCACACTAATGAAAGGATTTCAAAAGTACAATCAAAGCTATTGAAAAACAAAACAAAATTCACTTTGTGAGGTAAAACTTAAATAAAAAGTAAAAATCTGAAGCTGACAGAAACTATAATCATCAAATTCAAATGTAGTTTTGATGATTTTCAGATTAGGGCTGTTGATTTCATGGTGTCACCCTGAGCTTTTTTTTTCTATATTACTATTACATTTAAGTGAGTACAGAGAACTGTCCAAACCAACAAGTTGCTGATTTCATCACTTGCTGAAACAGTTAACCACTCAATAGTATAGTAGCTTCCTTAATTTTTGTTTGCAACGTTTTACCCACTATAGTTCTTAAAATAAAATTGAGCTGTTTCATGGTATAACATCTCTAGTGTTTACTCTGGAGGTTGGGTGGTCTGGACCTCGAAGAACAGGAAGCTGATCATCTCCCCATTCACCAATAAAATGTGACACAAGCAAAACAACAGCTTAAAACAAATAGCACCCCACTTCCCATGGCTTGCCCCAGCGAAAGTGTGAGAGGGCGTGTGCTTCTTGGCCTGATGGATTATTACCGCTACTAGTTGTTGTGTTTGCTGTACAATGTTTTGTTAAGGAAGAAAAAGTGTTGAACTGATGCCGGTTCCCACTCGAGTGCTTTTGTCCTGAAAGTGCAAACTTCTCATTCATCTTTGCTGAAAAGTCAAAGTGGTTTAAAATCCACATGACTGGGTCAACACTGACTCAAACAGGAAGGGCTGATGATCTACTTCCTGTTAAATGAGTCAATGATATATTAAAGCCTACCCAAACATGCCAGGGAAAACAAAAGTTGAAACTTTAATAGATTTCTCATTTTAATCACACATAAAATGATCAAGTTTAACATTGCCAAAGCACTTTAGGCACTTTCAGTAACTTATCTTTCTTGTAGAACTGTGCTCAAAATAAAGAACATTGTGTTGACAAAATTATTAGTTTATCATTTACTCTATTGTCTGTATGGACAGCAATTTGGGTGCGCCTAATTTTTGTAAGCTAAGAAAAAAGGTTAGGTGCACCAGTGCAACCTTGGCAAAGTTACTGTAACAATTATGGCTTGTTCAGGAGGATCGTAAGGAGAAACATTATTTTTGAAAGAACAGCAGTCCATCTTTGGTTTGTAAAGTGACAAACCAAAAGACTTCTAGAGCAATCTCCTTTGGACAGATGAGAGAAGCGGAGATGCAATAATGAACAGCAAGTCAACAATAACATCTCATGCCAATTGTCAAACACGGTGGTGGAGGCGTGATGATTTGTGCTTTTTTGGGGCACCTTGCAGTCACAGAGTTGATGATAAGCTACTGTATATACCAAAGTATTCTCTTGTTTTCTAGCCTAAGTAGTCATGCAACGGGACAGTGATTCTAAGCACATCAGCAAATCTACAATATAATAGCTGAAAACCACTGTCCCTGCAGCACAATTAATACCCATAGCTCATACCAGTGGCATTACCTTAAGAGAACCTGTGTAAATGAATGCCTGCAAACCTCAATGAACTGAAGTGACACTGTAAAGAAGAGTGAACCAAAACCCCTCCACAATAATCTGACACTGATAGCGTCATATAGAAAACAGTTACTCTGAATTCTAGCTGCTAAAGGTGGTTCTGCATGCAGTCCTGTGAAATACAAGCATGTTTTTTATTCATTTTGAACATTTCTATCATTTCTACTATGCCGTTCCTCAGGTTTATGTTATTTTGTCCATTATCTCTGTTAGCATACCCTTCAGTATTTTGTATGCATATTTGTGATACCATTGTGTTCCTTTGAGCTCTGCGTAATATCACCTCGGCAAGGGGCCTGTCTTCTCATGTGTTTTGAAACTTGAAACTCGCCTAAATAAGGCATATAAAAGCATGAAACTTAATTTCATGCTAGGAAATAACAATAATAACATTGTGTTTGTGGTTTTTCTAAGACCTCATGGCATGTCTGTGTGTGGTAGGGGGTGTATCAAGAAACGCAAGGAATGCTAACAGACTGTTGGTCTTTATTTGGTCTGGCCCTGACTGTTATCTAGTTCTGCCAACATTGCGCTTGGTCGTAACCAATCACAGTCAAGTTTAAGTTTGACTTCAAATGGGAGCGGAGTAAGAAAGACAGATCTTGTTTTCTTTTGAATGAGAAATCAAGTGTATACAATAATAAGTTCAAAAGAATGTAGTTTGAGATAGCAGGAGAAAGGGATACAAACATACCGTCTACATGATATCACAGCAATGAACAGACAGCAGTTTGAAGCACTTTTCTCTTAACCTATATTTATAATCTTATAGAAGAGAAGAATTACTGTAGATAGAAAATTATGAGTCAGTTATAATGTTCTATTAAAGGGTTTATTACAATTGTATTAGGTTAGTCTTGAACAGGCAAAGACAGGAACTGCTATTGGACAGATTTGTGGAACAGTGAATGTTTCAAAGAACAGCAAGTAAGCTGAGTTAGTACGTGAAAGTGCCTCACTCGAAAACCAAACACGTGGGCACAGGATTAAGTTGCTGCTGCACTGCTGCCAAGTGGTGGAGTCCACTGTGCTTTATACACAGCAGCTGTCTCAGACAAGGTGAAGGATAACTATATACCTAAAATGCAAAAAAAAAAAAAAGAAGGAGGAATGACAGATGAGTGACAATCAGGATGCACAGGTGCATTCTTTTTGGAAGTGCTTTTAACTTTGACACATAAGATAAGTGTGCCAAATTTTTTTGACTATTCAAAGAAAGAAAAACTGGAAAGAGAAGGCTTTAAGAAAGACTTTTTTATATTCCCATTGCTTAGATTTCAAAGCCTTAAAGAAAACAATCACTAACCCAAATAGACGAAATGAATAAAAAAACAACTAAACTTAAATATTTGGGTGTAGTCTGACTATTACTCCCAAAAGAAACAATCCACTGAGTCACGGGTGTCTAACTCATTTGACTTCATGAGCTCACATGTAGCCCAATTAATTCTCAAGGTGTCTGACCAATAGAAATCACTGCATAATAACCTATAAAAAAATTCCATTCCTTCAATTATAAAGTTTTTATGAAAAAAATAAATAAATAA
Organism: Hemichromis elongatus; assembly: GCA_015108515.1. Classification (NCBI taxonomy): domain Eukaryota; kingdom Metazoa; phylum Chordata; class Actinopteri; order Cichliformes; family Cichlidae; genus Hemichromis; species Hemichromis elongatus. Next base: position 21,899 of record VUQR01021034.1, read on the forward strand.
AAGCTTTACATGCAATTTATCATCCAGATTACGAAAAATAAATGCAATTTTAGCCTGTCTCAATTTTTCTATCAGTCGCCTGCCATTCAAAAAAATCCTGACAGAACTGTGTTGGCATGTCTCTCAGCTTATACAATTTATACCTTTAAAAAAACACACAGATATCATAACTTTGTGATTTTTACCATTGTCTTTTACACCACAAATCCATCGAGGAGGCTGGACTGGACTCTTTGGCCAACCACTGTAGTGTTGAAAAGGCAGGTGAATTAAATCCTTTCTGAAGACCTGCTACAATGGGCTTGAATACGTGACTACATGCTTAACAATGCTGATGTTCACTGACATCCCTGACAAGCCATGACTTAACCAACTATTTTACCTTTGATCACTCAGGTTATACCTTCGTGTTCGCACCTCTTCTGTGAGCATGTCGGTGTGGTGTTAACAGACAGTTTTAAAGAAAACACTCTGAGCGAGGGCTGCTGGCATCCTCTGATCCTCACACTTCAAAGAGCATAAACATGTCTGCTGTATTTCCAGCACAAATTGCCATATGTACCATTTTGGTATTCATCTCTATGGATTTAAACAGTGTCTGTGTTGTTGAGGGTGTAACTGCAGCCACGGCCCCGGGGGAATCCACTGGCTGAGAGTCTCAAAGCCACACAAGAGGAGCTAAGCTGTGCTAAAGAGAGGCTGTCATCCTCTCCAGGCTGCACCTGTGGAGACTGGCCTGCTTCTCCAAAGTCCTGGCCGAGAAAGAGAAGGGAGCTTTGGGAGGATTTGGGTGAGAATGAGAGCCCACTTTGCACCTTGACACTGTAAATGCCTTCAATGGATCAAGGATATTCAGAATCAGGCCCTGCGGGGAAGAGATGAGGATGACACTGGAGCCACAGAGCTTGTACAGCTGCGCAGACAGGAACAGAATGATTTAACTCAAACTCACTTATTATTCCATCAGATTGTCACATCCATTTTTTCAAGATGCAACACAGATTTTCTTCAGTAGATTCTGAAGGGGACTCTTTGTAAGTGAAAAAATACAAGATGAATAAATTAATCCACCTAATTTTCACCATTGTATAAAAAACCATTGAGCAGTATTTTTATTTTTTTGGCTGTTATGCTTTTTTCTTTTTTTAAGTGAATATTTCCCTACTCTACCAACTCTACATTGTGTCAGGGGTCTAGAGCAGCATACTTTGTATTTCTGTTAGCAGACGCAAATACAGGTGTAAAGGGAAACAACAAAGGCAGGTGGATACTAAAGCAAAACTTAACTAGGACTAAACTGGAAGAAACTAAATGAAAAACTCAAAGGACAAAGGGCATCAAATAAACATGATAAGAACCTGAATACGGGATAACCAGGAGACATGGAAGCTAGAAAACACGACCTGACAAATGACAGAAAACTCACACACTAAATACAGAGGAGGAGATGAGGGGAGTGGAAACATCTAGGAAACACAGCTGACAGAAATAAACATGATGTCAACAGGGGAAGCAAAACTAGACACACCTAGCATGAAACACAAGACTATCAAAATAAAACAGGACACATGGTGATGTAGGCTGGCACATGAGCTTGACACAGGACAAAAGGCAGATGAGAGAGGGAACGAGGGAAAATGAGAGAGAGGGGACAAGAAAACACAAGAGAGAGAGAGAGACATAACTGGCTGGGGAAACATCACCGACAGGGGAGACGTGGAATGACACACAGGAAGGGGAGACAAGACATCTTGACAAGACAACAGGGAAACAGAAATTTAACCAAACAATAAAAAGAGAAATTAATACTCAAAAAACAGAAAACCCAAATATTACAACACACAAAAAAAACATAAACTCAAAAGGCTGGGTCAAATTTCGTTTCTTACAAATCCATATCCAGAATTCAACATTATTTGATCCATATATGTTTAGTCTAACACATTAAACATACACAAATAAAACTATTTTCAGCACATAAACCAAAACAAACTACATTATTACATAAATAAATCACCCTGTGTTTAACACCCGCTTAATCTCTGAGCTTATTTTATATCTATGTGGCAAACACCTTAATGAACACTTAAGCTTGGGTTACTCTGCCCTTAATCTTTAAAAAAAAATGAGGACACAATGAGACAACTCAGTCAGTCACTGAGAGGAAGATTTCCTATATTCATGCAAGTTATTATTTTTGAACAATCGTGTGAATTTTTGTATTTTTCTTGATTTCATCTGTACAGGTTTTCCGCACACTAACTCCTCTGACTGTAATGCTGTGATATTTTACATTTGTCCTTACTACTGGCTTGCTGAACTTAAGGATCTTCTCAGGTCATAAGTATTTGGTCTTATTTGGAACAAGTTCTGAATGTTGTGGGGCAAAGATTTATTTGCTGCTTTGTACATTGTTTGCACAGTTCTGAGGTCAACCAAATCTTTAAATTTGAGAATATTTAATTTGATAAAAAGTGGATTTGATTACTCTAAGCCAGGGGTCTCAAACTCCAGGCCTTCACGGCCGGTCTCCTGCAGGTTTTAGATATCACCCTGGGTCAACACACCTGAATCAAATGATTAGTTTATTACCAGGTCTTTAGAGGACTTCAAGACAGGAGGTAAGTTAGCCATATAAATCAGCTGTGTTGGATCAAGGACACATCTAAAACCTGCAGGACACCGGCCCTCGAGGCCTGGAGTTCGAGACCCCTGCTCTAAGCAGTTATGGTTAATGTTTTCTAAGATTTGAAGCATAAATTGTTGGTGTGCCATAAGCAGCAGTGCAGGAGATTATTCTTTTGAAAATTTTAGCTATGCTATGCTATACTATTTCAAATAATAAAAGCTTGCACTAATTTTTGACTCTTGGAGGACAGATGTAGTGTCAGCACTGAATAAATATGCATCTGCAGAAAGCAGCACCAGGTTGATCTGATTCCTAAATACTGAAGCCTGACACAAAGTATGGCTGTGGACTAAAGCTATGGTGGCAACACTGAGGAGGAAGAACTCCCTTTTAATGGGAAGTGCCATCTGTCATGACTGGTTTCTTTTAATGCTATCATTCTTTTGCATGGGTGATATTATTGATAATGAGCCCAGGAGATATAGGTCAGAGGACACCAACTACCTATTCAGAAGACTTGTTACCATGAATTCACATAAAAAATAAATAACTAACAGGAACAGCGGAAGACTCCAGATCCAGTCCAAGGATTGACAGACTATGCCTATAAAAACATAACTGAAACTATGGTTCGAGATCACTTGAACTACTTGATCCATTACTACAAGCTTTTTTTTTAAAGGAAAGCTTTAAGCCTCATTTTAAAAGCACAGAGGAACTATTAGCTGAAGGCTCTGAATCCCATTATACAAATAAGTCTGCGATGCTTTACTGAGATATGTTATTATAACATCTTATTTCATGTTCCCTTCTAAAACTGAACAGAGACAAAGTATTTATGAATCACCACTCGTGCTTGCCTGTCAAAATGTATCTAGAAGATATCCTCACTAGGAATTTGACCTTGGTTAACATCATCATCTGAGGGAGATGTGCCCCCTAAATCTCCACAGGTTGTTTTAATCCTAAATAAGAAATGAGAGGTGAATAACTGATCTTAAACAGTTTTGTCTGACTAAAACATGCCTACTTTTATTTAGCAAATCAGGATGAACACGAGTCTGAAACCAAAGAGTAAGAAATATATTGTCATGTTTAATGGCAGTTTATTGTTAGTTTTATTATGGCTTTTCTCATATGGTGAGGTAAACATATGTGGCTTTGAATTTGCTCGATTTTCCCATCTTAATCTCTTCACCGGAGAGCGTTTCACAGTCTGGTACTGAAGATATGTTTACACACACTTAAGCCTCACTGTATTTATTACCAGCACAATTCCCAGGTACTTATTCAGTCAGCCCAGAATTTAAAAACACTCCAGCGCACACTCTGACAAATAGGCTCACACACACTTATGAATCTCATGAAAACCACATTTTGTACACACACACTTTTTTTCTCCAAACATGCAGCTAAGTATGCTGCTCCAAAGTACTTAGCGCATTAGAGAAACAAAACAGATCGACCTCTCAGCACACACTTTAATCCTCAGGCATCCAGCTCTGGGATGGTGTGAGAGTGTCTGAGGTTGAGCTCTGTATCCCAGCCGGTCTGTGCTGACAAACAGCGCTCTCTGCAGAAAAACAGGTCACCAGTTCATGTGACCCGTATTTGGATGGCCGTGCTGTTAATCAAGCCATCCGTCTTTGATATGCCGTCATCAGGGAAATTAAGGCAGAAAGTGTAGGGAAACGTGGCGATGAAGGTTGGAGTATAAAATTATTTCTAAACGTACAAAATTATTACCGAAAAAGTCTTTGATTTTTCGTTTTTCATTAATAAAAGCTCTGTTTTAAAACTCTGTGCTTGAGTGCTTACAGCTGATTTTTTGTATTTTGTGTTTCGTGTATGCATCTCATGTTTTAGCCACTGAACATACAACCCTCCAATCATCAGCTCAGCCTGACTCGACTTGATTCGACAAATGTTTTTAGGGTTTTCCATTACCTGGTACTAGGTACTTTTTTAGTACCTGCCCAGCCAGGCTTCCAAGTGAGCTGAGCTGATCCAAAAATGTGATGTCATGTCACCAACTGGCCAGTCAGTGGCGTCACTTGATGATTAATGCAAGCGACATACTTCTAGGGTTTGAGAACTGTGCAGGCTGTTATTCAGAGTGTGTTTAGTGATTAGTAAAGAAAGATGTTTACATATGTACAGTAAAGGTCAGGATTTCAAACATAAGAACACTGTGCCAACTGTCAAGGCTTTTTTACTGGCAGTGGTGCTTACCCTAAATCACTAGCTATCACAGTCAGGTTGTTCGGATGACAATGACCCCAAACACACATTAGAACTGGTTTTAGAATGGATAAAGTGGGATACATCTGAGTTTATGAAATGGCCTTCCCAAAGCCCTGTCATTAACCTCACTGAATCCATCGCATGAAACCAACCAATATAAATAAACTCTACCAAGCCAAAGTGCAACTTACAAAGAGACATTAAACCAAATATCAGTGGAGTCCTATACAATATTGACCATGTGTGAACAGGAGAAAATCCAAAATAAACCTTGTGCACCCAATTCTTGTTTTTTAAAGCCACTAAATGTGTTCAAATAAATTATTAATTACCACAAGATTCATGCATATGATGAACAAATAAGCATCAACTTTAAATTGTTGTGATGATTTTCATGTTGATTTAAATGTTGGTGGCATCATCAAATTCCTTTAAGCTGCATACACACTGGCAAAGAGGCGACAAGAGACCATAGAAGGTGAGCTATGTTTGACAACTTCAAGTGACTACAGGCAAAAAAAGTGCTGGTAACTTGTAGTGGGCAGGACATGCAAGGAGCCCTTCTTAACTTCAGGTGAGTAAATGAAGACACCGCTCAATGAAACCAGAGAATACCGGTGACATATTATCTTCTTTGCGCTCCTTAAGCATTATTGTCACCGCTGATCAATTTTGAATGTACTTCAAACATGCTAGATTAATTTGAAATTTTTAATGATTTTATCATTATAGCTTCACGCAGGGTGGGTTAAATCATAAAGTGTGGATGTAAACCTAGTGGAAAAATAACGGTCTTTATGTCAAACATCCAGCTGAACCAGCATCCACTCTGTTACACCACATAAAGATGTTTGCTGCCAGAAGTGGATGTGGACAGTTTGAGGAATGGAAGCGTTTATAATCTGCGCAGGAACAAATGGAGGGCTGAACGAGCACGAGCAAAGTACGTGATCGATCATGGAGCGGGAGGAGAGGATCGGAGACGGGGGGAACGTGTGAGTGAGAGGCTGAGATGGAGATGGAGAGGCGGAGAGGGAGTGGAGGAGTCAGGGGGCTGGTGTAGAGTGGGTGGGTGCAGATAAAGTCGAGCTCTGGAGGATTAACTTGTCTTGAGTATGTTTCAGAGCCTGCGTGGTTGAGGGACAGGCACTCTGCTCTTGGAGGGCTCTGGATGTTCTCAGCAACATCCAGACGCCCTGTCTGCCGTCTCCCATTCACATACACAAAGACACACAATCAGAAGCATAAAAATAACATCATGAACACCAAAACATCAAGATACAGACATTCATGTATTTTTGACTGAGTTTTAAGCCTGTTTATCTGCATGGCCCTGATTTTCTTCATTCCTCTTGGTAAAGGGAAAACATCTGAATAAATAAAATAATCAATTTTATATTTATTCACATTTTTGCTGTGATAAAAACTCGGAACAAAACCTTCCCTTTTATCATTACCACCACTAACGCACCCTTTAATGAGACAGGACTTGAGAAGGACCGGCACCCTCCAGCAGATCACGTAAATGAAATACACATCTCAGTTGAAATGTATTTAAAGTTTTAAACCTATTCCCCTGTAACTTATAACATCTCTAATACGCTTGCATATCAAATGATTTTCTTAGCTTATAACAACCATTCGGTCTCTCTGTAGCTTTAAAGTAGTCATCAATAGTCTTGCTTTTATCAATTTTGATCATTTTTAAACCGTCACACAAATGTATGTTATCCAGCAGCTTATAATTCATCGTGTGTGCTTTAGTGTGCAGATGATCTGCTGGTGACATGAGGCTAATTTTAGTACCTGCCTTCCCATCACCTTACAGGTAAGTGGGTCAAAAATGTCAGCAGTAATTTCTGAGTAATGACGGATGGATTCTCTGTTTCCAGATATTTGTGGACGTTTAACAGATCTGATCCGTGCAGCCTTTAATCAACCTAACATGAGTTAGCAGGTCTGTTTCACACCATGACACTCTTGGCTGTGGCTACTTCACAGGTGTCAGCTGAGGAAGGTGACAGGAGACCGTGTGAAAGCGCTGATAGGAGCGTGCTTTTCCAGAATGTTCCCACCCGGAGCGTCTCCAGAGCCAATGATGCTGACAGCACAATGGGTACCGAGTCGGCAATGCATTCGCATTGCTCCTGATGACAGTTAATTGATATAACATTGACTTTTCTGAGTTTTGCATCAATAAAAATAGCACGGTGGTGTCTAGGTGGGAGTAAAGTCCCACTCAATTATCAGTTAAATATTTAAATTTTTTCACTTACAAATAAACAGATATTAGTTTATGGTCTAATAAATTTCAAAGGGTGCTGGTAAATATAAATAATCCATGTATTTATATCAAAACACATGTATGATTCAGTAATACAGATGATTTTATTTGCTGAGTGGACATGATTGGAGGAAAGATTCTGATTGACTGCTTGACGAAACACTTTAATACCTCGTTGTGAAAATAGTGAATAGTAGATTACTAGTGGATCTTTTGTTGTGAGGTAAATGTGATAATTAAACTATGGAAGCCACTATATGGCTGAGATGTGCCTACTGACTAGTAGTTAAAATGTATGTATTTATTTATTGTATCTTGATTGCTCCTGCCCACTAAAATCTCCCCATTCGTCAAAAGTGACATGTTCAAATGTTGACAACAATGTTTAAAACCCAAAATTCACAAGTACATTTATCAGAAGTAAAAGTATCAAGTATCCACTTTAAGGTATCCATATATCCTATTATGTATGCACACAATATGGGACCTCATCCTTAAGAGTACAATCCGAACAACATGAGTGAATTGACAAGCATGTGTAAAAATACACAGATTCACACATACAGAGACACCTGCAGTCTGGATTATGTCTCTGTGTAGCCTGTGTCTGTTTTCTGTTGAAGGACCTGCACTGTGTGTGTGTGTGTGTACTTGATTGGCTGCTATTGTAGCGACTAGTGTGTTGTATACCTTGGGAGTGAGGACATTTTGCTCAATCCTCACGTATTAACTTTTCAAAGGTTTGTCTGAAAGTACAGCAATTAAAATGTGCGCACATGCATTGGTGTATATTTACCCATGCACAACTCGTAATTTGTGTGTTGTTTAGATGGTCATTACGGTCGCAGTGACAGCAACACACACACGTAGTGCCGAGAGGATGGATGTCTGAGAAGCCTCAGGCCGTGTCGGGCAGCTAATTGAACCATTACCCTGTTTAGATAATCTCTCTGCTTTATAATCTAACTGATGGACAGTATTCTGTGAAAAAAATGTATATTATGTAGCATTTATGACTGTGGCTTGTATTTATGTTGTGGGGACGCAAATCTGTTTATCGTCACATTGTGGGAAATTAATACGATAACGAGCAAAGACAATCTCCAAAAGCAAACCCAGCTGCTGATTTAGGAGCTGTGTGCTGTGCTGAAGGTAACACATTACAAAGCACAAACTGCTCATTTCACTTTCTGCACTCAGAACTAACATAAAAGATTACTGTTACCATTCAACAATTCTTTTTTTTGTTTGTTACTTTAACAAAAACACAGTGTCTCACTGGGGAAACTTCATCAAGTTATTAGTTTTCTAATTTTTCATCCATTTTCAGAACAATTTCTTTTCATATCAGACAGTAAAGCAAAAAAGTGAATGTCGAAAGGTGAGTCATTCATTTCTCTATAACTTCCAAATGTATTCTTCTCATATTTTATTCTTTATACTATTATATACAGTCTGAATTAACCTGTTAAACTAGTAATCTCTGAGGTTCTTCTACTGAGGAAGCAAATAAAATTTCTTGAAAAAGACCTCCTCCGTCAGCTGTTTTCTGCAGTGGCTGTTCGCCCTATTGTGTCTGTGATTTGTCATCTCTTTTGCTTCAGGACACTTGGCCGGGGGACAGCGGCCTTTGTGCCGTTCTGGTGTTGAGCCCTGGTGAAAAGGCAACAGAGACGAGGCAATGAGCTAAGTGATATTTAGCTCTTTGCCTGTCTGAAACTGACACACACACACAAAGACACACAACTACGTCTACATTGGATCCACACAGACACAGAGTGCACACGCAAAAAACCCCAAAACACTCACAAAGTCATGTTAGTACACTCAGCAGCTGTCATGGCTGGCTCCAAACCTTCATGAGCACACACACAGACTCACATACTCGGTCAGTCTCGAGTTGACGTTGACAGGCCGCTCTTTTGTCCATCATTCACCCGCAGACGAGAGCACAAACAAGAGAGAGAGAGAGAGAGAGAGATAAAAGCCCTCCCCCCTGCCCGCTGTAATCCAATTACAGGCCTGCAAATTTGATTGGCGCCCTGGGAGTGTGCCTTCAGCTGTCCGTCATTAGCGACTAGAGAACAGGGGGGCTCGCTGAGGGTGCTATAAAGGAGGTGTGTGTGTTGGTGTGTGTGTGAGAGAAACAGAGCAGGACTTACATTTTATCTCTGTTGGCTCAAAAAGGTCTCCTCTGTCTTCATGTGCCAACGTCCGATGTATACTTCCCATT
>VUQR01021034.1:41008-72780 GCA_015108515.1 Hemichromis elongatus
AAACAGAGTTACTAAAAAAAATAACCTGCTGGACAGCTGTCAGTCATACACTCAATGCTTCTAACTTACGTTACTGATCCAACTTAAAGTGACCGTTTGAACAGATTGTCAGCCTATAAACTATAAATATGTCATCTGCTGCTTTTATACCAAAATGACTAGGGTTTAATATTTTCCCTAAAGAATACTTTTCAAAAGCTGAAGCAAATTAGTGTGATTTTCTCCATCATTTGTAAAATTAGCATAACTGATTACTGTTGGCTAGCTTTGTGGCAGGTTGGCAACTTCCCCCGGGTGTACCACACCTCAGCTGGCTGAGAATGGACAAGAGCCAATTTATTTTGTATTTGGCCTTTACACAAAACAGATTTGGTGACTATTGTAGTGATGCGCTGAAGTGGGATGTGTGGTGACTCTCGGTACAAACCATGTGCAAACATTGGGAAACTGTTGCAGTCTAACTGTAGTGCTTACAACTGCAGCCTAAAGTCACATATGGGAATAAATCAATGATTAATGAATATAAGGTGGTGGCACCTCAATAGCATTAGAGTTGGGTCGCATTTCTGACAGTCTGATGTACAGTTTGAGTGTGAATGGGCTCTTGATGCCTAATAATTTGCTGGAAAAATCGGCGCTATCGGATGAGCAATGAGACAGAAATTTTCATTCCATCCTCTTTCATAACTGCTGTCAAAAGATTTGGTGTAAAGTGCCTTAAGTTTGATTTATTTTTAGTGGTGTACATAATGTCCATTTTTTCTTTGTCTTTAAAACAATATTGAATTTAGTCTTTTTTTTTTTGTTACATTCAGTGGTGAACTGATGCTGTAGGGTTTAACCATTAAAGTCCTTCAAGTTAAAGGCAGGACTAATTCAATTCAGGAGGCATATTAATTCATTTCTTTACCTCTCTGAAAGTGAATCTGGAGAAATCAGTCATGTATGCTTTAAAACCTGATAAAACATTATTTTTATGTAGCGATTGATTTTCATTCCTCCGCGTTAAATGCATCAGCTGACAAAATGGACATAATTTTTATTTGTGTCGGGACTTGTGGGCTGCAGGGAGATGTGATAGTGTGTATTTGTTGTCAGCCAGAGATACAAGTCGTGTGTGTATGTGTGTATTGTTGGGGGACCATTAAGAGGGGACAGTGTGCATGTTCAGTCTTCTTTAGATTTTAGCAGCAATGAGCATCACTCAGTTCTTAACAGTTAGTGTTTCTCCAGAGGCCTGCAGACAAAGTGTGTGTACATACAGTGCATTGTGCACACAGGTTTCCCTTGAGACTTTCTTAAAATCTTCTTTTTTTCATTTTGTAAGCTTTCAAATATTACATCAAAGGTTATTTGCACATGTGTGCACTGTTACATATTTTTATATATTAAATGTCAACTTTATGAAACACCACAGTTGTGGCTGAATCAATGTTTGTTGAACAGTAGAAATCAGAGTAAAGACAAAGGTATTTGTGTTGTTTTATTTTCAGAAAAAACAAAACAAAAGCCAAAGCTTGTCCAAAGCAAAGACTGTATATATGTATGTTGATTTGTAGGCCTGTTTAGGCCTGATTATTGTAAAACTGAAACATTGTCTCTTAGAAGCAGTATGTAAGCCATAGACAGGGTTAACATTATAGAGTTAGACATTAGAAAATTAAATAAAATATAGTTTTAAGTCTAGTTTCACACTGTTCATCAATGCATTTGAGTATGTTTGTCTGTCCTGGGGTTACAGTTATAACTTATTTTATTTTTTTAATAATAAAGTTTCAAATCTTTTGATATAGAGTAATATATATAAATACAACCTTCTCAGTAGAGTGAAGGAGTGAGAGCTTTCTGTAACCCAAACAGGAAGTTAGCATCACCTTAGTTCCTTTGATAAAAACCGAAAGCACTTTTCAATAAGGATTTAAATTATCACAGAAAAAAAAGTCCTATGCAACATAATAATGTCTAATTTCTGCATGTTTTTGTCAATAAGAGATGAGTGTGGTACACACCGTGTCACCGAACAACACAGTGACTACCTGGAGTCCTATTGCCCACTGACTGATTACAAGATTGTAGACACCTGTGATGCTGATTAGTGGACACACCTTGGATTAACATGTCCCTTTGGTCACATTATTTTAGGGGTACCATCATTTTTGTGCGGGCCCATTTCATTCATTTATTTTTTAAATAATTCAGTTGAAGCATGGTTGAAAAGCAATGTCTGACTTTCATTGGTTAAGACTTATAGAATTTTTATTTATTATTACTTTTGACAGATTAAAGTTATTTCTGTGCCCGTTGTGAGTTTTTCTTTCATTGACCGAAGGGTGCCAACAATTTTGTCCACGTCTGAATGTGAATTTATGGTCCCAGAGATGAGTCTGTCCACACGTTTCCGTTCAGAGTTCGAGGGTAAAGGGGTTTTTACCCACCACCGATGTGCTCCAGTGCAGTCCTCCAAAATTGTGTATTGCTGATAGTTGATGAGGTATGCGTATGCTGAAATTTGATTGGTAGAGAAATGAGTTCACCAGTATTGGGAGAACCATAAAACATTTTTAAAGATCAAAATATACAGGAAAAGCACTGACAGTTGCTGGAGTGGACCCTAACACTAGTTGTCATTTCAGCTCTTGGTACATTATAACTTTGTTTTTCTGCAGGGCTAAGTGATGTACTAACTATATAACACTGAGTTAGGCTGCGATTATATTTTCCACATGTATGTTAGACACTGCTTGGGTCCAAAAACGAGTGTCAATGTGGATGTCTGAGTATCTGTGTGGGTTTGGGGGGTTTTTTTGTTTGTTTTGTTGGGGGGTACAGGGATTTGTCTGTGAAGAATTTATATTACAATGCGCCAACTTTGCAAGCAGCCCAGGTGCTCAGCTGTCGTGTCTCCAGTTGTTCATATCTATGTTCACGATGGAGTAATTAAGGCCTCACTGTGTTTGATGTGAGCTCCAGACAACTTATTTTGTTTAATTTACATTACAAACCTGCCATCAAATACTTTGTGTGAACTATAACAGAGCTGCGTTATCCACATTTTTATGGCTAATATTTGTGTCAGAAATGCAAACATTTGATCTTTTAGGAGTCATTCCTGAGAAAATCTGACCATGAATCTTTCTTATAACAGTTTAAAAAAAAACAACCCAAAAATGGAACATTATAACCTTCATGATGAAAGGATTTAAATTTAGCTTGGCGTACCTAATAAACTGGAAACTGAATATACAGTCGAAACAAAAAGCTTCCAGTGTTCTCTCCAGAGGTTACAGCAGTTCTTAGCAGCTGCTTGGTGTTTGCTATGACACCTCTTCAGGGGTGCTAATGCTGGAGAGGCATTTAACAGTCAAGCAGTCCGATGATCCCGCTGCTCCTTCTCGCTGCCAGGAAACAGTAATGGATGGCTGGACAGTGACTGAAAAGGGGGAGGAGGGGGTGAGGAGCACGGGTGAGGGAAGATGTTGTTAGGAGGAGTGTTTCTTATCCAGATCCCATGGCGGCTCTCCTGCTGCGCTGGATGAAAGCTCCCCGACCAGCAGTCGTCGCGGTAACTAATTTGCTGAGATTTTCTGCTTGACTTGAGGCACGAGGAAGAACCCCCTCCCCACCAAACCCCACCTCATCCTATCTAACAGTCAAGTTCCCCTCACCTCCTCCTCCTCCTGCACACTCTCTGAATCTCTGCTCTTTGTCTCTATGCATCCTTTTCAGCTTTTCGAAGATCTAAATCTCAATTCTGATCATGAATAATTGCAACTGAAATTAGGAATCGCACGAAAGTAAGAAAAAAGTCAGAAAACTTTTCTTTTGTCAGAACATCATCATGTCAGAGTCATTTAAATATTCTTAGAAGCTGACCTCTCATGCTTAGTTTCAGCTTAGTATTCATGTTTGGATGCTATAGCAATAGTTCAAAATTCTAAATAATCCCATTCATCTTATACTGGGTCTTTGTGCAACAACTCATTCGCTGTTTTAGCTGAACAGAAGGTTTGGAAAGCAGGTGGGTGGCCTGTTGTGTTCACAGCCAAAGCTCTCTGAATGAGACATCCTTTTTAGGTTTATCTTCTCTCAATGACATCAGACAGAGCCAAGAAAAGAAAAAAACTGAAACGAAGCCTTAAGAGCGGTCTGAAGTCTGAGCTTTTGGCCCACGAGCACTGTTGACTTAATTCTTTGAAGTTTTGGTCATGTTTTATATGAAGATGCAACATTGTAACAGTATATGTCTGACAGCATGGACAGTAAGTAAAAGTATAACAAATTTGCTTTAACGTAAAAGAAAAAAAAATCAGTTTTCGATTTTCAAAACTTGTCGGTAGGCTTCAGATAAATGTGTTTTCCAATAAAACTCCCAAAACTCTAAATGTTAAAATTAGTCGTTTGGAACGACACTGAATTACGATTTGGTTTGTTGATGGATTTTATGAAAAGAGGAATCCATCCCTTTGTGTACCATTTATCCACTTCAGGATCACAGTGGTGCTGGAGCCTGTCCTAGTTTAGTCCTTTATGTTTCAACTTTTCTGTGAAGCACTTTGTGATTGTTTTCTTGAAAGGTGCTATACAAATAAATTTTTACTTACTTACCTACTTAGTTGTCTCTGGGCAACACACGGCTTGCCAGTCCTTTGTGGGGCACTGTCAAATCTTGCCATCCAGATGCAAAGACAAAAAAAAAAAAATACCAGTGACTTGAACAGAAAATGTGTGAAGCAGAAACATTATACATGGTTACAATTTTACACATTGGGTACAAAGAATTGATTTACATTCTTTTTTTTACAAGCATCTATTTTAACATGAAATATAATAATATGCTTTTGTTATTAATCACACCGATGGGGGTATGCTCTGTTAACAGAAACTTAAGTAATGCAATTACTATTGCTTGTGTTATTTACTGATCGAATGGCAGTCAATCAATTTGGTGAATAAAATAGTGAATAAAACATAAAGTTCATTTTAAAAATTTTGGCGATTCCAAGTTGCAGATAAAAAAAATAGTGAGTATGTTAAAATACATTCACTGGCTTTGTCAATCACAAGCTGCGCCTCGTGCTCATTGTGTTGTCATGCTTAGCCGTAGTCATCATCTTAGTTTAACCTACAGTATCGGCAATTGCTAATTAGCACTAAACCCACACCACAGCTGAATCTGACCGATGCACAGATTTAGTTTTAAAGTATTGGTTAACAATTTACCTGGTGGTGAAAGATGTAAAGTCAAAGAATCATCATAGTGGGCTTAATTTGAGGATGGTAATCCATCCACGTTGTACTTGTTGAGCTTTTTCATATTCAAGCCAAAGTGGAGTCAACGGACCTGCTGCTAGCATGGCTCAAGATCAACATGCAGCCATTTATAAAACCTCTTTCGCCCTCTTCTCTCCCTATTATGTCTCAGCTCCTTCATCTTAATAACATTCACTAATTACGGTCGTGGCACCCTTTAGGGTTCAAACGGGTCATTGGCAAGAGGCCATAATCCTCTTTCTGAACTCTGACCCGCGACGGCCATTTTAATGGGGTCAAATACTGGAAGCGGATCACATCGCAACCCGACCAGCGTCGCAAACTTTGACATATCGGCTGCTGGAGGTGAGAGAATGAAGGCTTTTTGTGTCTTTCACACTTTGAATTCAACAGTTATGTACCAGGAGAGAATCAACATGAGGATTAAATGCAGGAAGGATCAATAATATTGATTGGGACACAGAAGAAGATGTGATCACTCTATGAAAACCCTGTAAGAGGCACCTGCATGTGTGTGTGTATGTGTGTGTGTGTATTATTAACAAATCTATGGGAACTGTGTGAAAACTGCAAGAAATGATCAATGTTGTTGTTGTAAGTGCACAAGTCTGTACGTGTCTTTGTGCATGTGCCCATGTGTGACACTTCGTGTGTGTGCATTTTGGAGTTACTAAGCACAGATAATTCCAAGCATTAACAGCACTTGGACAACAATAGACCTTTTCTTGGGGCTGTTTGGCTCACCTCCAGCTTCCTCAGTGTTATTATAGCAGTAAGGCTAATCCCACATCTAGCAGTGTTCAGGCTAAGAGACTGCAAGATTATGGTTTATAGACTGTTTTTCTGCCTCACATGTAATCCATGTAAGCTTGTGTAACCAGAAGCTTGTATAAGTGTATGATTACAAATGTAATTCTTATAAAAAAAAAAAAAATACAATAAAAGAAAAAAAAATGGCTCAAATTTCTTGAACTTTAATAATATCTCTAGCATTTTTTGGTCTTTATCTTTAGAGAACATTCAGCTAATGTTTTTCTGGTTTTCTGAAATACGCTACATGGGCATAACAAACAGGGCCAAAAAAAAATTATACCCACAGCTGTGGAGCCATGGAAATCTATGCCCTGAAGCTCAAAGTGCACACTTTTTGTGCTGATGTAAATGCCAGAGGAGGTTTGGAGCACTGCTGTTATTCAGTCAGAGACTTGGCAACTTCTATGCATTTTGCATTTCAGCACTCAGTGACCCCGCTCTGTAACTTTACGTGGTCTGCCACTTTGTGTTTGAGTTGCTGTTGTTCCTAAATGCTTCCACTTTGCAATAATACATCTTAATGTCCATTATCTGCTGAATATCTAGGAAGGAGGGTATTTCATGAACACTTGTTGTGTTGTAATCAGAGCAGATATTAAATTCAGTGTACTCTCAGGCAGGACCCAACAAACAGTATACAGTTTTCAGTTTATTTTTTACAAGTGCTCAGGTTTAGGCAAAGGAATTGTCACCAACAGGTGAGTTTTCTGCAGAATGAGGTCTTCGGTCAGCAAAGAGGACTACGTGACATGCGACAGACACTTGTGTTTTATGTGTGTAATGAGTATTGCATTGAATTAAAAGATTTTATTGTTGCAGAAACCAAAGAGAGTCACTGCAAAACTAAAGCAATGACACTAAGATCATACTATGTATTACACAAACTTATGTGTGAATTGAGGAAAAAACCTTCAAAGCAACCTCAGAGTGGTAGAAGAGCTTGAGCATAGGGGAGGAGAACAGGGGTGATGGGTACGGGAGGGTACTCGGCGTTGTTGAGGTTATTGGATAAAGGTTAAAGTCAAACTAACAGGGGCTCTTTGCACTTGCTCTCCAAGTCTGCTGGCCCCAACAGCTCCAATACGCAACTGCACACACACATAACCACACACATACAATTGTTAACTGGTATGGATTGAATATTAAACTTCTGTTGTCTGACTTTTAGTGAGCTTTGTGACATAGTCTGTTATCCTGCTGGAAGCAAGCGGGCATCGTGTGATCACAAAGGGGTGGACATGATCAGAAACAAAACTCAGGCAGGCTGTGACAATGGTCATTGGAACTAAAGGGAACAAAGTGTGAAGAAAATATTCCCCCTTGCAATTACACCAATACCAAAAACCCAAACTGTTGATACAGGACAGAATGGATGCCATGCTTTCATGTTGCACCAAATACCATACGATCCGGATGTTGCAGCAGAAACTGAGACTTATCAATCCAGGCAACATTTTTCCAATTGTCTGTTTTCCAGGATTTATCAGCCGATGTGAACTGTAGCTTCATCTTACTGTTATTGATAGGAGCAGCACCTGGTGTGGTCTTCTGTTGCTGGTGTTCTGCTTGCAAGTTCCACATGTTGTGTGTTCATAGATGCTCTTCTGTATGTCTTGGTTGTAAAATGTATTTGAGTTACTCTTACCTTCCTATCAGCTCAAAGCAGTTTAGCCATTCTCCTCTGACTTCTAAAATCATCATTTTCATTCAGAGAAACTGGCACCCAGTGGATTTTTTTTTCTTTTTCACCAATATCTGAAAACCCTAGAGATAGTTGTGTGGGAAAATCCCAGTAGATCAGCAGTTTCTGAAATACTTAGACCAACAGATTTGGCACAGAAACCATACCAAGTCCCAAATCACATAAATCACCTTATTCCCCACATGCTTGACCATGCCTACATGCCTGAATGCATTGAGTTGCTACCATTTAATTGGATTATTGGATATTTGTGAACTGAACAAATGAACAAATATATTGTTCATATTGCATAAAGATGTTGTATTTGTAATATATTCACAGACAACTTATTTTATTCTTTTCCAATAAAAAGCAAGGCTCATATTAGAATATCTAGTGATAGTACCGAAACATTTCTTTCCCCATCTTTTCTGCCTGGTTCAAACTGTATGACCCTTAAAGACATCTTGTTGCGCCCCCTTCTTCAACACACAAATGACACACAACAGCATGTTTGTCTTTTGCTGATTTTAGTGAGTTTCAGCTGAAATTTGCACTGCACTTACTTGGAAACCTCAAACACAGAAGTAATAATTTCACCTTAAACCAGTTTTTTATATATATATATATATATTTATGAATTATATTCAAATGCATCTGTAGCTTCAGAATAACCAAAAATGTAAAAACAACACCAGCTTATCAGGACTCTGGAAAATTAAGCCCAGAAAATACATGAAAAGTAAGTTTCCTTTAATTTTTTTTTACAAGTTGTAAAATAACCTTAACTTTTACTTGTTATGTTTGGTGTGAAGGTTCCAGTGAGCACATCTCCTTTTCTCTCTTTGTCAAAGTGAAAATCTGTGGAGCTGAAGTGTGGAGTTCTGAAGTTGAGGTCAAACTAATACAAGGACACGGAGGTGAAGTCCACAGTCTAACATGCGGGGATAAATCCCCTTCACTCTGTCCATATTTAGAGATGTGACTCTTGGCACATCTCAGAAAAAGCCTCCCCGGAGGTTCGAGGGGGTCGATCTGGTCTGGACGACCACAACACAATTACAGTTCTATTTCTTACAAAGATGTTTAAGAGGGCTTAGGTGCACAGTGGGTGTACTTCTAAAATCCCACTGTTAGCTTTTAGCACCACGCCCCTGTTGCTAAAATCTCCTGGATGTCCCTGCAATGCTGCAAAAAGGGTTCGGGTGTTGCAATAAGCGTGTTATTAACCTCTTGCTTCTGGCGTTTGTCACACCCTCTCTCTGACAAACACTGCAGGATCCTGTAGATGTGCATCAATCTGCCTTTTTTGTCCACCAAGCTCATCAATTATTCAGAAGCAGTGTGCAGTCAAACATTCCCATCTAAAGATCTAACACTTGTTTGACCAGCACAATTTCCTATTGTCGTGTAGAGACATATGGAGGAAATGGCTTTAAAAAGCATGTAGAAGATAGGAGATATACCTGTATTTCATTTAAGCAAATATAAGCTTTTTTTTTTAATCTTCTATTGATATTCTGCTGTATTGTTCAGTTTTTTTAAAGGCACGTACTGATGTACTAACACACAGTCCATAGTGTCACATCACAGAAAAAACATAAATAATTAGCAAAGTACTGAAATGTTTACTGATACAGCGTCACTAGTTACAGGTGACTAATCAATACCCAGACACAAAGGTCAAAAAGTAAATCAAAGCCATAGATGCATATACAATTATTCTAATTTCTTTGCCTCTTCACATGTTGTTCCAGCTCTGCCAACAGGAGTTCAGGAGTTACCCCACAGAGATCCTGAAATATGCACGAAAGCGGCCGTGATACATCTTCAACTGCTGGATTAAACCATGAAATTTTCCTTGCTACTGCCTCCCACAAGAATGGAATGAACCCAGAAATTTAGTTACTTACTGTTCTTGTTTAAAAACATCAGGACCAGCTCATCATTCTTTGATGTACATTTTGGTCGTGATGTCGCAAAGCCTTGGGTCTGTGTGCACAAATTGAATGACAAGTTTGTATCCAAAAACTTTGGAATTTCGGGTTGGTTTTTTTCACAACGTGCTCAGTGTGTGATGGCCTTCAGAAAAATAGACTCTTTCATGTATCACTAGCAATACAGCAACATACTTGTTTTTTTAGTGCTTTAAAACATCCCATGGTTAGAACCTGATCAGTGCTCTGCGTGTGGCTTATTTACTGAGTCACAAATACAACAATGATGATGTTTTTATTTTCTTTTTAGTGGCTTTTAACTTTTACTTTCAGTCACTAGTTACATAGTGAAGATTAACTGTCATTCTTCTCTTTATGCTCCAGAATAAAGAGAAGAGGGACCATTTGGCTCATTGAAGCACTCCAAAAGCCTGGCCCTCTGATGGTATTGGGGCACATTAGTGCCTAAGGAACTGGCAGCGTTTCCATCTGGAAAGGCACCATACAGGTTTTAGAGCTACATACACCCCCATCCAGGTGACAGCTTGCTCAGGGAAGGTCTTGCATAATTTTGCAAGACAATGTGAAACCGCACACTTCATTTATTCCAACAATGTGGCTTCATAGTAGAAGAATCTGGGTGCTAAACTGTTCTACCTGCAGTCCAGATCTGCACTGTAATTAAAAATACAGCTTGCCTGACTTAATAAATTGTGACCAGACAGTGTAGAAAGGAACAAAAAATTGTAGATTTAGTTCCTTAATAGTTTTTGCAGGTGACTTTGTGGCCCTGTGATGATTCGTCATCCTCATCCCTCTCCTATACCCACCCCCTTCTCTTTTCGTTTGACCTATCCTTCACCAAGGTCCAGTGTAATCCCTTTGAGTTTGGGCAAAACAGAGTTTACAGGGGAAGGAGGGGTGAAGGTTGCACGGAGTTTAAGAGAAAGCCTGCTTGTTTATTAAAGAGTCAAAGATATAATCTTGCTGCTACAGCAGTGTTCTTCAGGCAAATAATGTATTAATATCCTTTATGTATTAATACACTGCAATACATTGAATGTGGATCTGTGGTCTGTGAAAAGTAGTAAATGTGATGAAAGTACCACCTACCCTCCCAGAATTTTTTTTATTTGTATTTATTTATCTTATAGTATGTCTGTGAAGGTTCTCAGTCATCCAGGTCATTGTAGTCTAAGGAGCTGTAAAGCAAAAAGGTGTCTGGACTTTTTTTTTTTTTCTTTACAGCTCCTTAGACTTATCTTATAGTAGTTACACTGTTTCTTTTATGGTCAAAGAGTTTTGTTAGAAGTAGGAAAATTACATGATGACATGCCAATGTATATAAATAGGACACTTCACATGCTTTTAATCAATGCTTGAAAATGGTTTTAAAGAAAAAGCATTTCAGCATTTTGCAAGTAGTGAAAATATAATGTTATAGAACATAGTTCAATTGTTGTTGGTCAACACTGCATAACATGAAAAGTGTGCTCTGTTTGGACATTAAAAAAAACAAAACATGATCATATTGACATCACTTCATATTTCAGTTCACAGTTCAGTCTTTATCAGTGAACTAAAGCAACAAGGCAAGCTTTGGTTGGGTGTCTTTAGAAGACTTTACTTTCTCTTTTGTTAGGCCAGCTGATTGGTTCTGATTGGTTACAGCAGATAGGTGGGGCTTCTTTGCTCTCAATGACTTCGTAAAGAGCTAAGAGTAGAAGAAAATGTAACAAACCCAAAAAATTGAAATATGCACTTGAAAAAATTACTGATACATTCAATATCATAACTTGGTTATTTGTTAGGTAACGCTTCCTTCTCATTTTCATGGAACTATACAAAATTTCATTGAATAAAAAAAAAAAAAAAAATCAATTTAATTAGACTGTTACAAAGACTCCTAATGCTGTTGCCAGCTAATGCTGAAACCCATCTCTGCTTTAAAAACTTTGTTGAAAAGTATACAAATGTAAATAAATGTATGCAAAATAAATAAACCTAATGGGTCGGCTATAGCTTCGGTATATTCTTAACTCATTTCTATCCTTAGCCCTTTTGGGAGGGGCAGGGGGAGAGAGAAGTTAGTGGAGACGTCGGTCCTGCATTTGAACTTAACCTGGCTGTGGCCCGGGACTGACGCAGCAATTAGCACCAGGGATCAGCATCAAAAGGAACAGCACAGTATGAAGCTGGTCTAATTAGTCATATGAACGGAGGCAACAGACCGACCACTGCATGCCTTAGGTTGTAGGGTTGTGGGAGTGTGTATGTGTGTGTGGAGGTCTGACTAAGTGTAGTCAACAGCAGGTGAATGAGAGTCCATGTTGGTGAAGACATGCTTCAGATCAAAGCTTTCCTATGTGTGCTAAGTGACCTGATGTAATCTGTTACTGAAATAAAGGAAAACACCCCCACTGCTTCTCTGCAAAGTCTCACTACTCCAGCAAGATTATTGTTTTCATACTTTGGCCTCGTTGCTCAACTTATGAGTGAGATGATTTCTTATCAGAGATTATTTGAACTGAACCATGCAACAAATTAAAAGAAGCATGTGATGGCCAAACCCATGGCCACACTCTAATAGTCTGTAACTCTTATGTATTCTTTATTTCCTCATTTAAAATAACACTTTAATTTGCAGAATTATTGATTAGTTTGGATACGTTGGTTCTATTTGTAAGAGCTCACATTTAGTTTACCTATGTGTGCATACCAGTTCATTATTTCGTTTGATTTTTGATTAACCTTTGTTTCTTTTACTACTTACCTGCCATCATCCCTGGGAGTTGCCTGACAAAGTGGCCAGGGTTTGAAACCATTAAATACAGAGAGGGATAATTTGACCGAATTTTGACCGCACCACCACTTCCTGCTAAAGGGGGAGAATGTGTATTTTCCTTTAATTAAAAAAGAGATTTTGTTTTTGATTGAATATTTTGAGTTTAGACTTTAAAAGTTTTAATTTTCTTCTTTGGTGTTTAGTTTATTAACAAATTAGACCGTACTGCATCGTTTGTTGTTTATGATTGTGTTTTGTTTACTGTACCCCCTCATGTGTCGTCATGGTCTGATCAACCATTATATATACCCTGTGTGTCATTTCATTGCATGTTTGAGTGGGCAGTCATTTGGTTTGTTTTTGAAGTTTGTGACTGAGTTTAGTTTGTTGCTTTGGCCTCTTTTATGAGCTCAAATTTATTACTTTTGTAAATATAATTTTTGTGTCAAATTAAAAGAAACCCTGTTTTCCTGATAATTTCTGTGATTCCTCCTGCTTTTTTCAACTCGGTCCATCACAAAGCAGAATGAAGTTTTAATAGTTGAAACTGCCCCTGAACAGAATTTCATACTTGAGTAAGTAAGATGTAAACAGTTTGGGTGAAAAAAAGTAATATTCCTTAAGATGTTAAAGAGAGGTTATACCAGGTCATTAAAATATCATTTTTATAAACATGAAATAAACTGACTGTTAAAAGTAGGTGAAAAGTTTACGCACTAAAGAGACTAAATAAATTTACTGAATGGAGACATTTTAAAAAAATATATTGTTCTTTGCAATCACATTTTTTTAAATTTTTTATAAAGAGGTAAACAGTGTTGCACTGAAAATTACTTTGGTCTACCAGTTAGCCATGGCAGCCAGTAGTTACCAGTAACAGTAATAGCAAAAGGGTGCTGCACTAAAATCAAATCAAATCAATTCATCAAAAAGATTGCTTTGATTATTATAAAACTGCTGCTGTGCCTGTAGTTTGCATGAAAGACTTGTCCAACTTGCCTGTATACATTGGCAAACTACTCAGCAAGCGGTACTGAAACTGGGAAAAACACAACGTAAACCGGAAACAGGAAAATGTTCATCTAAATAAAAATTGAGTATTTTGAAATGTGCTGGTTGCTGTTTGAGGCACAACTTTTATTTTGAAAGTTACATTTCTTGATTTCAGGTTTGTTTCACATTTCTGTATGTTTCATTACAACTCTGTGGGGAAATGGCAAGTGTGTGCAGACAGGTCAACATCTTCTGTGCAACCATGGCAATCTTCTGATGATTGTGGCAATCACAGCAAAGCTTTTTAGTGCAACACACTCTTTGCAACCAATTTCACCTGAGGACAACTAACAAACTCCAGCAACCACTTTCCAACCAGCTACAGGAGGCTGCCAGGGGTTCAGTGACTGGTCTCTAGGCCTAACAGAGGCCTAGAACTCCTGTCTTTATTAACATATTCTTAGTCAAATATTAGTAGGAATCAGCACCTTCAAATCTGATGCCATGGTCCTCAGCCGGAAAAGGGTGGAGTGTCCACTCTGGTTCAGGGATGAGTTCCTGCCCCAAGTGGAACAGATTAAGTATCTCGGGGTCTTGTTTATAAGTGACGGGAGAAGGGAACGGGATTGGTGCTGCAGCTGCAGTGATGTGGACGCTGTACCGGTCCGTGAGGAGAGAGCTGAGTGTAAAAGGGAAGCTTTCAATTTACTGGTCAATATACATCCCTACACTCACCTGTGGTCACGAGCTATGGGTAGTGACAAGAACGAGATACACGCAGTGGAAATGAGCTTCCGCCGAAGGGTGGTTGACCTCTTTATTAGACATAGGGTGAGAAGTTCGGCCATCCGAGAGGGGCTTAGAGTAGAGGCGCTGCTCCTTGACATCGAAAAGAGCCAGTTGAGGTGGTTTGGGCATCTGACAGGCATGCCTCTGGGTACGTCCTAAGAGGAGGCCCCTGGGGCAGACCCAGGACACTCTGACGGGATTATATCTCTCGGCTGGCCTTGGAATGCCTTCGTGTTCCACCAGACAAGCTAGCGAGGTCTGGGCTTCTCTGCTTAGGCTGTGGCCCCTGCTACACAGCCCCACATAAGCAGAAGAAGATAGATGGATAGAGTGGGTGGCTATACTTGAGCCCTAGTGGCGTATTGATTTAATATCTAAACAAAAAAGAAAGTAGGTGACTGCATCGTTGACTTTTACTTTTCAAAAAATATTTCTAACTAAATTCTACAAATTGTTTTTGTAATGACAATAAATAGAATTGTTAAATATTGTAACAAAGCTATTTCAATATCTATAGAAAAGTTAATGAATATAGCGGATATTTCTTAATTTTTAAATATCACTTTCATCATCAATACATGTTTATCATTGCATCTGTCAGCCACAGCAGCTGTGGTCATCACACCTTAATAAAGAAATCAATTTACCAGAGGGTTTTCAAAACACTGATGACCATTAATAGTTCTAATGCTACAGCGAATTATAAGAATGAACGATTGGGTGCAAAAATGTTCACAGCACACACGTTTTCCACACATTCTTGGTCAACTTTAGTCAAATACAGCAAACAGAACATCAACAAAGAAGCAGGGATGCTCCTTATGGCTCTGATGGATGATCGAGCCGGCATTCACAACTCTGCCGATCATGCCCACTCAGCAGATTCACGGGTATATAATATACAACACAACAACAACAAGTTGTATTCTTTTATGTACCGTCTTTCTTTGAGAGCATCTTTGGAATATGAGGCACAGAGATAATAAAATATATGTAATTTAGTTTAAGTGACTTGGATGGTTTAGAAAAAGCTGCACATGTATGCAAGCAGTAGTTAAAGTACAGCCATTAACAGTGGCTATGACTGGTTGTACATAAATCAGGTTTCTCAGCCCCCTGATGCCCCTTCAGGTCCTGCAGGTGAACAAAGACATGTAATATGCAGAAGTAGCTGTGATAATGGGGATTTACATTGGCAAAACAAACCAATGCACATATATTAAATGTATTCCTGTAGGCAAATAGTCGCCCCTGCTGCCTGCCCTGTAATCTGGTAAAAAATCGTCAGGGAGGTGAAAGGGTTGGGTCACAACAACAGCCATTTCATTACTGTGGCTCAAATGTCCCAGGATTCAATTCAATCACAGGGCGATTATTTTTACTCAGTTTCCACTCTGCGGGGAATTGGCTGTCGTTTGTTGCTGACCTTTTCACACGGCGCCCATTTATCCAGAGGAATAATTGTTTAGATGGTTTCATTGTCATATCCCTGAGTGCTTGGGGTTCTCATTGTGGTGAGATGTCACCTATCCTGTTATCTCCTGCCACTGATATGGCGCAGGAAAGCACTGCAAACAGTTGTATTGGGTCTTTCTTTTTTTTTAAAAAAAAAAAATCTGTGAATTGTCAGTTTGAGCCTTTCCTTGAGACTTTTCTTGAGGTACTTTCAACAATTTGTGACTAAAAGCCACTGAAAAGAGGCAAGTTTTTACACTCAAACGTGTAATAAGTAAATGCTCCTCATTCCTTTATTGACTCCATGTTAGCGTTGTTAATCTGCTCCATGTTTATTTTTCAGACTGTGAGGCGTCAGTTTAGGGAAACTATGTGCAAATCACCAAATTTGTTTAAGAATGCAGATACATAGAAATCATTTCATAAACTGAGATGATTCAAATCTAGAGAAACATGTGCAGTTGATCCAGATATGAAAATGTTTTAAAAATGAATGTGTCCATAAATCTTTGAAAACAAACAAACCAAGCACAATGCCAATGTTTGAGCACAATGCCTTTTTCAGTTACTGAAAGACTAAATATGAACAAACATGGAATTACTGTAGAAGTGCTTGCTCCTTATGCTTAAAGCCCTTATGGTCTTCTTCAGTTTAGGACATTGAAATTGCTCTGGTGTTTTTATAGGTAATAAGATTTTTAGGGAATATTTAATGTAAAGTTTTGTGACATTTAAATACAGAGTTGGAGGGTGTGTGTTAATCTTAAAATGATGTTAAAACTGTGTTAAACATTCATGTGGGTTATATACACATATTTTATAAAGAGGAAGTCTTAACAGTCTCGCCCAAGATTTTGAGGCCGGTTTTTGGGTCATTTGGATTTGAATCGGCCACAAAGACATTCTTTCTGTTTTCTCCGTGACTCATCTTGCATTCAGGCACCGAGTCTAACCACCATCTGTGTCTCACTTCCAGGCCGTCTGCTTCTTTAAGGCTGCACCGGCCCCTCAAAGTGTGAATAATATTCAGTAAGGAGTAACGCTTAAGTGGGAAAGCTTTTAGCACATTATCCACTGGCAATTGCAAGGTAATCTAATTTGCCAGCGCAGGTCTCTTATTAAATATCTGCAGCAGCGGATTTGCATTCAGGAGTCTCCTAATGGGTTTAGCTACCCGGCAGAGCTCTGGCTCAGTGTTTATGTAAGCCTCCATCTTTGACAGAGAAGCGAGAGTGACATTGAGGACACACACTCACACACACACTGAAAGAGGAGAGAAAGAGATACACCGTTAGAAAAAAGATATCCAGAAATACGATGCTTTCAGGTGCCCTTAATTTTCCAAGCTCAGATGTGGCTGCCAGTGGACTCTGTGATTGGTTGCTGTGAACCAAGCAGTACAGATGTTGTGTATCCAGGAAGGAGAAAAAAAAGAAATTGTCTTGATAAACACTCTGCATTAGGTGACGTCTAGACCGGATTCGGTCCCTATCAAGTTAAAAGCAAGGGAAATAAAAGAAAGAAAGATTTATTTAATCTGTCTTGAAAGCTTTCTTCTTCGATATAAAATTGACTGAGTGGCTAAGGACAGTAATAAGATGATAACAGTGGGGGATCTGAGCCTGGCAGACCTGCAGTATAGACTACAGGCTGGACTTGTGGACCTGCTGGTGGGCCTCTTAAAAATAATGTGAATTTCCTGTTGTCACGTGAAAACTGTGTGTGTTCAAGATTAGGTGATTACTGGTGTGTGTCATAGAATGGATTAACCCAACACGGCTGCTCCTGCACTCAGTAAGGTCCCTGTATGTGTGTGCTTAAGGCTATCTTTGTGCAGACCAGTGTGCTAAGTTTTAGACCTTTGGAAAGCGTGGACATTTTGGTTGTGTACTTAATTTGTAAAATGCAGAGGGCTGATGGTGAGTTCATTCTTGATTTCAGGATTCAGGCTAGTAAGTCTTGGGCATTAAGCCAGTGTCAGAAAAGCAGAAGCACCAAAATGATGGCGGAAATCCATGGACTGGTGTACCTGGTTAAACTGGAGTTCAGCTCAGAGGACTTTGACTTTAAAGGCATTACACTGCTGTCATTCAAATACATTATTTGCTAATCAATAAAATAAAATAGACTTAAAATAAATTAGACATAATACATTTTTAAATTTAGCCTAATTTCAGCCTAAATTTTAATTTCTCGTTAATGTTGATTCCTTTTACCAATCATAATAATCTATTTTTTTCCACTTTAACAGCAATAACAACATAATTTAACACTTTGTTTTTTTTTTAATGCATTTAAACCTTTTCTCCAGTTGTACTTTGGGGCCATATTTGGCATTCTTGTGTTGCTGGATGTGCTAGCTGTTATCCCCTTTAAACAACACAGAGCCACAATTATTGAGCTGGAAGGTTTTTGGGTTGTTTTTTTTTAACAACTATAGCACTTAAAAAATATAACTTCAAGCATCAATATGTAGTTTCATCTATAAATCAATTGTGAGTGTGTTCACATACCAGGCAGCACTGCAGGAAGGGGTTGATAAATGGGGCACCCAGTCATCTCAAAAAGATGGTTAGCATCCAAAATAAAGAGTGACACAAAAAGTTTTTAACCACTTTAAAAATGTGACTAAAATGCTTCAGTGTTTCTTTCATATCAATTCATAAATGTGGCAGGAGCAGATACTGTGTATGTTAAGATTTCCTCATCATCTCACTTCTGCTATTAATTATCAAATAGCTCCATCCTGGGCGAACATCTCTTGGAAAATCTCTGTTGTTGACATTTTGGGTTTGTGGTTCCCAACATGTGGTCTGGTGGGGGTCCTTGTGAGGGCTTCAAATATAAAGTACATTTCTCTGTTTATTTCTTTCCTTTGTGTTGTGCAATGACAGCAAAGAATTACATTTTCCGAACCATATGTTTGTCGTTTCCTTCTGTCATCACCCGAGTACAGACAGTCATAAAAATCTCACATCAGCCCTCTCCAACCACGCTCAGTCTGTACATGGGGTCTTTGGCATGAAAAAGAAACCCTGTCAGGGTATTTAATTGGCTGCCTGGTAGCAGGGTGGCTGTGGGACAGTGGGAGTGTGACGTGGAGACAGAGGCAGCGATTGGAGGGCAGACTGGAATTAAAAGGGGAGGGTGAGCCGGAGTGAAGCGTCCCAAAGAGTAACCGGCCTCAGATCTGGCACTGCAGGACGCGCACAAGTCTGTGGAGTCAGCCCTCCTCCGCCTTCTCTCACCATGCATCCAGCAAGACTCCCAACTCGGCACTGACAAGCGTTTCCGAAGTGAGAAGTTTAAGAGCTGAGCATTTGCGCAGAAAGGCCGAATTCTAGGAGAAACTTTGTGTATTTTTCTGCACATTTTTCTTTACGTCGCTGGCAGTTGGAAGCAGGCGGAGTTAAACCTTTCTAGGGGAATTTTTTTTTTTCTTATTCAAAGGGGAATATTTTTTTTTTCCAATCTCTTGACCGACATGGAGTACACTTCATCCCCGAAACCGCAGCTCTCATCTCGGGCAAACGCTTTCTCCATAGCAGCCCTGATGTCCAGCGGGAAGCCCAGTAAGGACAAGGAGGCGGAGGAGAACACCATCAAGCCTCTGGGTAAGAGAAGAATTGAGGAAATAAACCAGAAAACTTAAACAGGCGCAACGTGAGTTTAGTTGTTGTTTTTTTTTTTTAGTTACACTTTCGATTTACTTTGAATTGCAGCTAAATGTCCTATATCTAAAGCGAATTTATCAATGAATGGCGTTTGTAACTTCAGTGCTGAAGCAAGAAAATGTGGAAGCGTAAAAAAAAAAAATCAGTATTTTCCAAATAAAAACGTGTTATAATAAAAGGAAAATGCTGAAGAAACAAATTAAATAAAGATGAAGTGTAATAGCAGTTAGGCGAGGTTCTAGTCTGTAAAATGTAAAAGAAAATTAATGAGGATAAATAGAGTGACAGTAAACATCCATGCAATTTCTTATATACATTAATCAGTAAAAATAACCAATGTGTTCAGTGTAAGAGTTTTTGATATTTAAATGATTGCAAATAAAAAGGCTCTAAATGACCCTGCGCCTTAATTGTTCCAATATTTCATTTTCTTGCATTTTAAGGAACTTTGATTTTCTCGTTATATTTTATTTCTTTATATTTTGTTTTACCAGTCGAATCAACTAAAGAGGAATTGCTTCTCCAACATATCTGTGTATTGTTTTTTTTTTTTGAAGCAGGAATGTCAGAAAAGTATTACGCTTTAATTTTCAGATTTTCTGTAAGAATGTAAATTGTGCTTCTTCTCATTAACGACAGACGTGTTCTACAGATGTGACATGTGTGTTTATTTTATTTGACCTTATCCGTGATAGAATTGGCCGCTCAAGTAGAAATAAGATATTATAATAAAAAGATTTATTATATTTATTATGTTGCAACACAACAGGACAACAGGACATTTTAGCAGACTGTGGTTACATACTTGCGTTTCGCTGTTTAAGACAAAATCTTGCAGTTTTTCCTGGTGACATCAAAATCAAATAAAAATAATCATCCCTGTTTCTCCGCACATCCACCTTAATCAAATAAAATAAAACAGAGCAATTCGTGGAGAAGTCCTCCTGCAACCAGCAGTCCCTGGCTGATCTGTCCTCTCTGGATGGGCATGGGGACTTCAGCGGGAGCGCGCCTGCCGTGTGCACGGAGCCGCTCATCCCCACCAACCCAGGCATCCCAAGCGAGGAGATGGCGAAGATCTCGTGCAGCCTTGAGACCAAAGAGCTGTGGGACAAATTTCACGAGCTCGGCACTGAGATGATCATCACCAAGTCTGGAAGGTAAACTACCGTCTAATATAGCTTCATATTTTAACGTAACGTAACGTAACTATTTATTGTCGCATAAATAGGCTATAAATATATCCGTACACAGAATAAATGAGAAAAATAGACGGAAGAATGAAAAATAAAAGAAGATAATGTGAGAAATAAAAATAAATAAATGAATCATGGTTCGTTTTAGTTTGGAGCTCTTTGTGACTTGATAACCCTTTTGAAAGTTGAAAAAAAAAAGCTCCTCTGCAGCTCTGTCTGACTTTTCTTTAGATAGAGCAGCGATCTAAACAGGAAACTCCAGACTTCTGATGACTTCCCGCAGGTGCTGTGAAAGGACAGTCCATCATGATCTAATGTGTCACTGACCCAAGAGCCACCTGAAAAACACACGGCAGGTTGCTGTGACATAAAGGCAGAGAGTGCAGCTGGTCGATATGAACCTAAAATAAATCAGGAAACGCAAATATCTAACATTATTCATCAAATAAAATAATGTATTTTACTAATATATATTTCTTATATAACGTTATATTTATACATAGTTTTAAGGAAAATGTGACGCAATTTTAAGGACCTGTAAACGAATTCGTGAAAATTGAACTGCGTTTAACATTTAACACGTTTACACACATGCAGTGTTCTAACTCAGCAATTATTTCATTCTGCTCGAATTAAACACCATCAGGAGGATGTTTCCAACCATCCGAGTCTCTTTCTCCGGGGTGGACCAGGACTCCAAGTATATCGTGCTGATGGACATTGTCCCAGTGGACAACAAGCGCTACCGATACGCTTACCACCGCTCCTCCTGGCTGGTAGCCGGCAAGGCCGACCCCCCTCTCCCCGCCAGGTACGCAAACCTACACTCTCTCTTTTTTTAAATATGCATACCCTTTTAAATCCCCTGTGTAGACTTGGATTTAAATATTAACATGGTCCAAAGAAATTTTCCATATTTTGAAGGACTTTCCAAATTACCGTAATTCAGTTGGAAGAATGGGTGGATATTTGAACGCTGTAAAAACCAGAGAATTATTCACTAATACGTTTGATTTTTTTTCTGGCACTTATGAATGTTATATATCTGATTTGTTTCAGTTCCAATATCAAACTTTATTTTATATGAAAATATGGACACCACTGACTCTCTCCTGGTAGATTATGTAACCTGACATTCAGAGTTACATTTTGTCTTACGTTTAACTAAAAATAATTAACTTGTGAAAAAGTAGAGAGCAGATTAATAATGATTCGATTAAAAACAGATAATTTGGAGGCCTCTTTTCAATAATTTCTTATTCGTATTTATTTATTTACATAGCTAGCTATTTATTTCAAGAACCTGGGTTTTAGAGGAGCCCATATGAAGGTTGTACCCTTCACTTAAATGCAGTTCAATTAAAAAAATGCATTGATGTGCTTATTAACGACTTTGCTCTAGTTAGTCTGTTAAAACCTTTGAGAATAAAAAAACACTTCTGGTACTGGGAGATTAGGAATATTAAATCTTATTTTAAAAAATCCAGCGTATAATAATACTGGGTAAAAAAAAAAAAAAGAAAGAAAGAAAAAAGAAAAGAAAAGAAAAGCATTCTAACAAAAGGTGTAATGCTGTTTAGCATTAATGACTTTTTGTGGTAGTTTTACATGTAGTGTAGCAAACTCGATCTTACACCAAGCGACTGTTGAGAATTTATAAACAGGGTTTGTTAAAATAGGCCTACTTAACCTCATAATTATAAAAACAAATTATTATTCTTCTGCTTATTATCGTTATTATTATTAATTTGTTTATTTTTACATCACCGTATTTACTGTAATTTCAATTGATTGGTTAGTCGCTAAGCGATTCGTAATTTGCCAGTTTGCCTAACGTTGATTGGGTAGGAAACGAAAGCCTCTCAGCCAATCAGAGGTGCTGTTCTTTTTCCCCGCAGGTTGTACGTCCACCCAGACTCTCCATTCACCGGCGAGCAACTGATGAAGCAAATGGTTTCCTTTGAGAAAGTGAAGCTGACGAACAACGAACTGGACCAACACGGACATGTGAGCACATGATTTTTCGTCTTTCTTTGCTTTCTTCACATCTTTTTCCTCGAGAAAAAAATAAAAACAACACGTCAAGTATTTATCCAGCATTATGGAGGCTTTAGTGTTTCGAAACCCCGTGAAAATGAGTTAAGCTAGCTTCATTTCAGGCGAAATATACGACTTAAAGCAAATTGTTCTTTTAATCCTCCATTCACTGACATCATCATGACAAGCACAAGCAGAGACCAGAACACGGAGCAGAAAAAATAATAATAAAACTGTCATCCATTAATAAGTCAACAGTAGGGCACAGTCTGGGAAACGCGGCAATTATTAGATTAAAGGGTGTGTGCACTTGGACTTTCAGTCCAAATATAGCACCTCAATAGAATCTGTTGAGGTGGATGTCTCCAAAACAAATACACGATGTGATGAGCACATAAAATTAAAAATGCTCTACACTCCTTTTGCCAGATTTTTTCTTTTATTTCTACAGAGTAACAGTGGAATGCAGCAGTAAAAATAATGCAATGTATACATATACATATGTGTTTAAGAACATATAATATACACAAAAGAATAGATTTTAAGACTATTTTAAATTAAATTAAATTAAAACAGTAACATTGTTACTGAATGCACACAAATTTCCGTTTTTTACTCATCTTCCATTGTTTCTGTAACACCGCAGCTTAAGTCTGATCATTTGAAAGGTCAACAGCAACAATAAAGTTATGAAATTCACAAAATATTACAAAAATATAATCGCATTATATTTGGAATTTGAAACATTGATTTAAACATTTAATTTTTTTTTAACTTTATAAACACACACACACACACACACACACAAAACAACAAAAAGTGGTGCAGAAATACATAACTTTGTACTCTTAAAAAATGAAGTTATGCGCATCATATTTTATAAAATAAAAAATATCAGGACTAAAATGTTGATTACTTGTAGCCGAAAATTACATTTTCCAATTTCCAATTTCAGATAAAAATGAATTTTTCATCACTGTTTTTTTTTTTCTGAGAATGAACAGTTGAGCCATTAAGTGTGAAGCATTATTTTCAAATTGCATTATATTTTTATAATTAATTGATTTAATTTCCAAAATTACAATTTATAGTAAGGAGATAAAGAATGAAGCAAGGAAAGAGAAAAATAAATATATATCATAACCAAATTTAATATAAATAATAAAAATTACATATATAAAACACAAGCCACTGTTTGACAGGGAGGGGGTACAGTAGAAAGACTTGGCCTTTGTATGCAAATTCAGTTTATTTAGCTTCAAAGCATTTTGAATTCATAATAAATGCTTAAATGATTTTAACACCATAATTTTTCTCCATGCAAAATCTTTTTTTCCTCAAATACACGCATCATTTCTGCATTTTTCTTATTTTGTTGATCATCTTTGTGGAAATCTTTTAAAATGAGTCACAAATGTCTGTGTAATTTTGTTTTTCTTTATATTTGTAATTTTGAGGAAATTTTTGGGGACTATTTTCTGCTGCACATTAATAAAAGTTTTGTGGCTTGCTGAGTACATCCAGCAGCTTAGGGCTGTGAATGGGATTGGGTAAAAGCAAACTGAAGTTTGTATATTCATACAATCAATAGTTACTGCGACAGTCTGACTCCCTGGTGTGTTTTTAATGGACAATAATAGCGCTTTGTGGCACAGAGATAGAATATATCTGAACTTGATCTTCTTGCACTCTGTTAACTGTGATGAGCTTTCACGTCATCATCGGCGGTTCTAGATTTCACTGTAAACTAATTTTTGCTCTTCTCATCTTCTGCAGATCATCCTCAACTCCATGCACAAATACCAGCCACGGGTCCACATCATAAAGAAGAAGGACCACACCGCCTCGCTTCTCAATCTCAAATCTGAGGAGTTCCGCACCTTCGTCTTCATTGAGACTGTCTTCACGGCTGTCACAGCCTACCAGAACCAGCTGGTGAGTGATCGTTGACTCCCGCAGGCTTAAAGACTCTGCCAAAAATCTGCTGCTGGTTCCGATAAAATTTTTAAATTATAAAAACTGCCACAAGCTCCATTTAAGAGCCATTCTGGAGTCTTTGATTGTATCACATAGGCCTTATCAGCACAGCGAAATGTGCTGTCTGAGCACTTTAAGGACTTCTCATCCTTGGAAAGGGTAAAGGTTGAGATTAAAAGTGCACTTTAGACCTAACGAAGATCAAGAGATACTATGTAAAAGCTCAAGCGTGCACCCACTTCTGCCTTAAGACAGTATAGTATATATAATATATACAGTACAGTATATAGAACAACTGCATTATTTGATTGACACCATATACTGTTAAACAAGCTCATCTTTGTTGGTGCCTCGTTGGTGGTTGTATATGTTGGACATATACGACTTGTTTTGTTGTTTTGTATTTTTCTATACCTATCCAATTTAAAATTTCACCTGTAATAAATGTTATGAAGCCAAACTGAAAGGTGTAGATCAAATAACAAATTTGTTCTGTATAACGAAAGTGTTGAATAGCTTGTCTGCTGTTTTTATTCCCTTCTTTGTGCACCTTGTAAGTATGTGAAGCTGAGCCAGAACAGAATTTCTCTAAGAAAATCATGTGTTTCTTATGATTTTTAATTATTTGTAAAATTCTCACAGTTTTCCTACAAAACTAAAATAAAAGATTTTGATTTTGGTGCTGTGCTGGTGGAAATAAATAATTCAGGTCATTTAGAGTTTAATTTAATTGTAAAAGTGTTAATGAAGTAAGAGCTGAGAAACTGTGCCGCTTTTCCTCCGTGTCCATTTATTTACTGCTTGTTTTGTAGCACAAAGAGGAGACCTGCTTAGTATAAATAGCTTTAAAACTTGGCTATGCTTTATGCTCGTATGGCTGTGGTAGAACCAGCGTGAAGAGGCACGTTGACTCAGAAAAACAAAAAGAATAAAATGAGGTGTCAAACCTGACCCGACTGACTCGTTTCACCCTCCTGCTGCTTTCTTTTCCCAGATAACCAAACTGAAGATTGACAGCAACCCGTTCGCCAAAGGTTTCCGGGACTCCTCGCGGCTGACGGACATGGAGAGGTACAGGGGATTCTGGGTCCTGCACTGTTTGTTTACCCCTCTCCCCACCGCTGCCGATAAGATACACAATTAGGGGGGAGTGTTAGATAGCCCGGGGTTGCTGCTGATTAGTAAATACAGAAGCTGGAGTGTTTATTTCCCTCTGTTTGTGTCACTGGAGGAAAGATAATCCATACTCTGTCTTTATACACTGCTTGTGTTTTTATTTCCTTGTCTTTGCTTTCATTTTATTCACCCTTTTGTCATTGTCTTTTTTCTTTTACCTGGTCCTGCTACTTTTCTTTATTTTCCCTTTTTGATTACCCTCAATCCTTCTTTACTGTCCTCTTTTTCTTTAAAATTTCCATTTCTTTCTTTTTCTTCTCCATTTTTCTTTAGTCTATGTTTTCTCTATGTCACGTAAGTCTGTGTAGTAGTTGTATCCTTCTTATCTTTTGTGTATTTTTCAGCTGTCATTCTCTTTGCTTACCTTCTTGATCATCCTTCCCTTGTATTTCTTTTTTTCAGTCTTTCCTTTCTGTCCTCCCACTTTACCTTCTTTGTTCTTTATTTCTGTCTGTCTTATCTTAAACACATTTTAAACACTGAAACTCCCCACTATCATCCTCGCTTCTTTACCCGTCACTTGTGCTTTTCTTGCTTCCTGCAGTTCTTTTATCTTGCTTTTCCTTTGGTTATATGTTCTATTTCATTTCTGTATATTCTGTATGAAAAAGAAGAGTTTGTCTATCCTTTATGACACACACACACACACATACATAAAGAGTTATAAATCACTCCTCCAAAGGATTTTTTTTATATATAGATGCTGCCAAAACACACACTTCTCGTAATTCCCGATTCCGGCACTACGGCCAAAATCAGCTGACAAAATCAGACCATCTGCCCATTTCCTTCAATCAAATATCCCAAACAAAGACTGTCGAAAAACAGCCAGACAAACACTCCTCCTCCCTCCTCCTTCTCCTCTGTCTTTCTCTTTTTTGAGGGCTGTGAATTAGACCCGATCAATTGATCTTAGGGAGCTGCAGAAATCACATTAGTCTGGAGTCGGCCACTGCACTAAAACACACTGTAATTCAATTGGCTGCAGTGACTGATTGAAACCAGCATGCCCCGCCTCTTCCCCTCCTTGTTTGCCTCCCGCCTGATGCTGTGTATTGTGGGAGTTCACGGTGGCCTCTCTGCCGGAGGGGCCCGACGCTGATAAAAACACACACATTTGTACTCCTCTGCTGACAGATATTGCACTTTCCTAACCTAATTGGAGGCACGGGGGCTGCAAGGAGGGGGGCTGCTAATGTGAACGCATGGCTCTTGTGATGCAGACCACTTGCTTGTCCACCCAGCCATGCACACGCACTCGTGAACACACACTAACCCCCCCCCCCCCACACACACACACACACACAACAATTTGTGTCACTGTGTTTGAGAAGTGCTGTCTGACAAGACTCAAATGAGCTAATGCACTTTGTGGGATAGTAAACACACACAGAACACACACACACACAAACCAAAATTTACATGCACAGTCAACACAAACGTTACACAAAAGGGAAATGCAAATTTAGACATAATGCCAAAAAACTTCACAGAAAGAGGAAAAATCTTGTTGCTGCACAGAAACAAAGAATAGACAAAAAGGCAGATATTAGAAAATTGCACTAGTGTTAAAAATAAATCTGTGACCCGTCAGTTTCAGTGTCGCTAACCCTTTAAGATTATGAGAGACTGAAAACTTTGGTCCAATCTCTCTAAATGCATTTAAAAATACGAACGCATTCTACATTAGATTTTTTTATTCGTTTGATTCTGATCTTGATGTTGTCTTTGTTTTATGTTGTCAGACATTGAAGTTTCTATTAAAAAAGTTCAACAAATTTATTTTTCAACTGTTTTATCAAGCTTCTAATATTCAACTATTCTAGGAATTACATTTTATTAAAAAGTGACACAGATTTTCAAAAATAACTGGAAAAAAAACTTATATAATGACAAAAAGAGATTTATTTTGGGGCTCTCTCTTCGACTTTTGCTGTAGGGAAAGTGTTGAGAATCTGATCCACAAGCACTCATACGCCCGGTCGCCAATCCGAACCTACGCGGGTGACGAGGAGAACCTGAGCGAGGACGGACACGCCTCACACACCAGAGGTAAACGCTCATAAACGCACACACCACACATCCTATGAAAGCATTATATTTGGTAAAGCTAGAACTCAGTATTTTTCTTTCATTTCCTTTTTTTTTTTGGATGGGGCGATCGTGGCTCAAAGAGTTGGCAGTTCATCTTTTTAGGTTGCCGGTTCGAGCCCCGGCTCTGACAGTCTCGGTCGTTGTGTCCTTGCACAAAAAGGGCAGAAAGCGAAACTAGAATAAGAAACTCACTTGTAAAGCAAAACAGCAGGTATCACAGTATAAATAATTAATACTGAGACATGAAGGAAAAACACTTTACATAATGAAAGATGGAGGAGAAAATAGTAGATGATGGAAACTAGAAAGATGCCAAAACAAAGAAATACAGCCCAGAGACCATGACAGGAATTTAAAGTTGGTTTAAATCTTTTTATTACGTTTATGTGATCCTGACATTCATCTGTCTCTTGTAGGTTCAGCGTTCACTGCCTCAGATAATCTCTCCCTGAGTTCCTGGGTCACCACGACCTCAGGTTTCTCAGGTTTTCAGCACCCACAGTCCCTATCGGCCATGGGCACCGGCACCGCTTCCCTGCCCCACCCCATCCAGGGGTCCCTGCCCCCTTACAGCCGACTGGGCATGCCGCTGACGCACACCGCTCTGGCTGGAACCATGCAGGGCAGCGGTCCCTCTTTCCCCTCCTTCCACATGCCACGCTACCACCACTACTTCCAGCAGGGCCCCTATGCTGCCATCCAGGGACTCCGGCATTCGTCCACTGTGATGACACCATTTGTATGACTCCATCCCGGGGAGGAGATGGATGAACCTCGCTCTGACACTCATCCCTGTTTCGGAGCATCACTTTCTTTCCTCACTCCTAATCCAGTTTGTTTCTTTCCCTTCGGTCTTTGTAAATAGTTCACCTACAGTGAGTGAGGTGACGGTCGTGAAATAAAGAGGATGAGGTGTACTGACAGCCAATCAACAAAGGACTGTGGCGCCATCCTTTGGACCTGCAGAAACACCAGCAGATCCTGTGGTTTCTACGAATGCTTAAAAGACACTGTACAAACACTTGTGACCTCAATACAAACTACAAAACCTAATGCAAGGTGATAACAGGAGCATGTTTGATCAGAAAGTGGATCCTTGACTTATTTAAAGAAACTAGTAGAAAACCCTGTCTTCCCTTAAACAGGCACTAATGGCAGCAGGGGCTCGCCCGGCTCTAAAGATGGCAGGCAACTCTGTGGTCCCTCAAAATGACTCACAACTCCACCGGATGGACAATCTATGAACATTTCAGCATGTCAGCAAGGCGGAGCAGCCATCTCAGTTTTCCTCTGTTTTGGAGAAAACCAGCCATATGTACAGTTCAAAGTTAGAAATTAACACTGTTTCGAAAATAATGTCAGAAAACATGTTAAAATGCATTGTACAAAGGCAAACGTG
This sequence comes from Hemichromis elongatus, assembly GCA_015108515.1. Lineage (NCBI taxonomy): Eukaryota > Metazoa > Chordata > Actinopteri > Cichliformes > Cichlidae > Hemichromis > Hemichromis elongatus. The sequence continues at coordinate 70,286 of VUQR01021034.1, forward strand.
CTACATTTACTCATAGGAAAGTTCTCACTGTGGAGTTAAACAAATAATAGAACGCATGCTGACCGCAGTAGACATACACACTTTATATGGAAAAATATGAGCTAAAAAATTGAATGAAGAGGTGGTTTTTGCTTTGTTTAAAGGACTGGTTAATGGAAGCGGTGAAGTTGCTCATACCATGGATGTATTGAAAGGGCTGGATACCATGCTACTACTGCTGATTTTTTTTCTTAGCGGCCATTTAAATCGCTATAGACGCCTGAAACCGAAGGTTAAAATGATTACTGTTTGTTTAAATAATGCTTAATCAGTGTTGGTTTTATATTCATAAAACTTTAAGAATAATCAAGAGATGATTTGAAAAAGATCTCTTTTTTTTCTCACCTGCCTACTCCTAATCTTTTAGTATTTCTAAAAAATGCCACTCAAGTGTCATTTAGAGCAACCACTTTTAATTATGTGTAACTTCAAGACGAAGTACAATCTAAACTGTTGAGTTATAAACATTTCACTTGCGCCACTGTTGTCATGAAAGGGGGAAATTAGCTACCGAGGCCAAAACAGTTTTTTGTCACAGGCTGTTAACCTGTTTAATTCTCCTGTAAAGTTGGGCATTTTAACCTGGGTCAGCGCTGACTCACTTTAGCAACAAGCCTCAAGTGGCCATTTGGGGAAATGCAGCTTTTGGCATTTCAATTTATTCCAGTTCCTATAATACATCCATGGTAAACACACGCAGACCTTTAATCTAAGATTCATCTTTGACTTTAACACAAATAAGTCCCACCGCTGACCAACAGCCAACTGTTTAGACAGAGACAGAGAATTATGGCCTCATAATCACCATGTTTATCTGGGATAGAAGTGACATAAAGCCGAAATTTTCAGCATTTCATTTTTTTTAATCACCTGATCAACTTTACTTACTTAGCATACAGTGTAGCTCAGTGACCTATCCTTAACATCTGAAACCAACGATCCACTATGCTGTGACTGTTCATCTCTGTGGAGTTGAGAAAGTACGCTTGGTTTGACGACAGTCGTTCAGTTTAAGCATGATTTCACAAAGATTGATGAATTTCACTATCTTTGTAAGGTGACTAGACTCTAACTAAAATCACTTCAGTGACACCTTTTTTTTAAAATAGCTGTATATTAATTTACCTAAGTTTGTCAAAGTGGTAGAGTGGCCCTTATAAAGCTACTCTGACTGGCCTCTGGGCTGAATTACGACTCATTTACTGTAATCTGTTTTATATCAAACGGCACAGCAGCAATGTGAAAAACACAGTAGAAATATAAACCCCAACTCCTCCTTGCTTTCAGCCTTTTTTGTGGTCTGCTTTCATCAGGTGTTACAGAGCTGATACATGGCCAAATGTGAGTATTTGGCAAAATATTGGCTCTTGGGTCTCATTTAAAGCATGCAGTAACAAGGAAGCTTGGCTCGCACACTCAGTTACATTAATTCGTTTTAAAAGCTTTGATGACACACAACAAGGTCATTTTAGCCAGTATCTGTGGTCTAAAATTGAGTCCTGAAAACTGGAGTTAGAACGATAAACCATCCAGGCCAATATGCAGACTGACATCAATTTAATCTGAACCTTTATGCCAGAAAAATCAAATTAGTTTGTACTCAAAACGTGAAAAAAATTTACCTTAACAGCTGAAATAGTTCAATCTGTGCTGTGGTACGGACTTTCATTTTAAAGATGAACTCATAAAAATTGAATAATCCCATCACTACTTATTAAATATCCTGTAAAGATGGAGTTTTTTTTTTTTTTGTATTTTGATTAAAGGTGTCACTTTAACACTACTCTGCAGTTGTACAGTGATCAGCACAGAGAAAAGATTGAAATTACGCAACATGAGTTGGTTAAACAAACACTGTAAATGTCCCCGTTTAACTCGTGCCATATATTAACATCACATGTAGCCTAACGCAGCGTATCTCAGTGTAGTGGGCAGGATGGGGGAATGTGTGTGTTGGGGAAATCAAATCAAGTCCTTTTCTGTTGTACAGCTTTGACTGAATGTTGATTTCCACGTTGATGTAAATGTTTAACGACTCAAGACGCCATTCACCACTGACAATGATCTGTTTTTAAAAATGTTTTGTTTTTAATGCCATAATCCGAATACAACACACAGTGAGATTGTGTTTTGATGATTTTTAAGTGCAATATATTTATTTTATTCTGCTGTATGGAAATAATGTGTAATGTACTATGCCGTATCTGAAAAAAACAATAACAAAAAAAGTAATTTGTAAACCATGAGAAATATATATATATCACCACCCAGACACTGAGGGTCTTTTCATTGATGTATTTTTCATTTACATATGCTTGGTCAAAATAACAGATACTCAGAAATGGAATGAAATATTAGGGGTTTTTGTCTTTTCTTTAAAAAAATAGGTTATAATCAGGTATTTAGAAAGGCTTGTGTAATGCTAAAATAGAGTAAATATAAAAGCAAATATATAC
>VUQR01021034.1:72800-83921 GCA_015108515.1 Hemichromis elongatus
ATATATATATATATATATATATATATATATATATATATATATATATATATATATATATATATATATAAATAATAATAAGCTTCATGAGTTAAGCTGCTTCAGCACATCCTGCATCACCACCTAGTGGTCAGTCTGCATCAAACCTCCCATAATGCTGTTTTTGTTTTTGCTCTGAAACTTTGAAGCTCCGTGCACTTTGACAGCTACACTAATCAGAAGCACCACATCTCCAGATAATACCAAAGAGATATCCAAGAAACGATCCACCAAGGCTGTGAGTTATAACACAGCATTTAACTGTATGCATTCTCTTTGTGGTGGTTTTTGTCTTTAAATACTGGAAAAGTAATCCATTTTAGTTCGATACAGAACTCTGGTATACAAACTGTATTCATTGTGAACTGAAGCCATGAAATAGTTTGGAGCAATATGGACAAGATCACAGGTGATAGCAGTAACTGATGCCACAGGTTAACTGGAGTGAATTTGAAGCTGCTACGTGAAACTCAGCTGCCACTTATTTTAGTCTTTACACCTGTGCTGCTCCGCCTGAGACAGAATTGCAGTGGAGGGGAAGAAGTCGATCAGGGAGGAAATGTTTAATTCAGCGGCGGAAACCAGGCTGCTGCCCTGCATCGACTTCAGTCTATAGAAAAAATGTGTGATATAAATGAAGCAGGAGCTAAAACATTAAAAACATTAAATCACACTATATTATCGGTTTAAAAAATTTAGTATATTTTGAATAATTCTGTATATTTATTTATTGATTGATTGATTTGGGGAATATTGATTACTAGGAAACAAATGAAAGTGATCACTGCATTAACAGTCCGGGTATTTTTGGAATATCTCAGTTATGTTTATAAACTACAGTATTTCCTGGTTTTCATAAGCATGGCTAGGAAACCCTGATAAACATCAGGACACAGCAGCGCATAAACACTTTATCTAGGTGCAGAGGATAAGAAAAATCATGAAGCACATTTAAGATGATGGAAACTAAAATCAGTACTAACTAAAAATCCTTCAGACTGCCTGCAGCAGAGTTTATTCTTACTTTGTTTTACTTCAGAAATGTCCTTTTAAATCCATAATAAATACAAACACCAAACATAAATAGACAAAGCAGCGGCATGCGTGCTTTATGCCATTCTGGAGCTTCTTTCACTGCACACATTTGGACTTTATTGGACTTACAACAAGGGTCCGAGGTAACTATGACAGTTAGCCATCATGAACAAAACAGGTAAATGACTAGAGTTGTTAAATAATGCACACGTGTCCTTTTCCTGGTATAACACACTGAAAACTGGGTGGAATTATTGTTTGCATTATTGTTAATTTAAATGTCACTATCGAGTGTTCATTGAAAACTTTTAAGTGTTAATTGAAGACTTTTGATAGTTTTATATTTTCAACAGTAACCTAGTCAGTTTTAAAGCTTAACAATGACTAACACTGACCATTGCTGATTATCTAACACTGGGATATTTCTAACATTTTGAGTTATTTTCCAGTGTTAGAAAATCAGCACAGCACTTTTGCAAATACCTGAAGCCAAGAAATTTTAAGTTTACGTAATTTATTTTAAAAAATCTAAATGCTTTAAAATGTGTATATCTTCTTCATTACACTAAGTTTAAACATTTCTCCATTGCAGTGTTAGCAACAAATACATCTCTGATAGGTAAGTATCAGTCAACAAGGTCGATATTGGTATCGATACCATTGATATTGATATTTTTTTTTATCAGTGTATCTATCAAATTTACTGATGTCATTTTAAAGAGTAAAGAGGATGTTAAAGATCCCACAGACAAGAACACAAACATCCGCTCAAGAAGTCGTTCAGTTAGCTTTCTGTAGTGAATCGACTTTTGTGATGCCTGTGAGGTGAAGCGCTTTGAAGGTCTCTTTAAATCGAAAAATAGCAACTTCATGCATTTCTTTTCTTTTTTTTGCAAACACAATTTATGACAGTGCTTGAAGAAAATAGCTGAATGTGTGAAAAAAAAGTCCATTTATTTATAGAATACATTAAAATAAACAAGTGAGAAATGAAATAATCTCAAAAATCGACGTCTTCTAATGCAATCTAGGACGTAAAAACAAAACAGGAAAACGATGTGTGCACTGATGACTCTGTTGCACACTCGCACATAAAAACGCAGGCCGAGAAAGTCTTCTATCACCAGACGCATCACCCGCCACCGCAGACGAACTGACGGATCAATGGCTGCACGTTAGTCACCGTTTCACCAGGAAGAAGGCCCCACTTCTGCCTTGATAAGAATCGGTTACATCCTTTGAAAATAAATAAATAAACAAATAAATAACATCCAGCGTGGCTTTGATTGGATTAAAGGGAGAAGGGAAGGGCAAGACAAGCCACCATGAGGTATGGCCCAACAAATTGGAGCTAACAGTCGGTCCAGAGAGTCCATTTTGGGGCATAATTTACACAGTCAGGAGCATGAGCTGAATCTAATGTCATTTCCATCAATTTTGCATTTTGGACCCTTTTTTTGCCTCCCTCTGGCTTTTAGCGGTCATTTGAATCATCTGGCGGAGGACAGTCGGCGAGCATTACAATGTCGGAGACGACATTTAGCGGCAGAGTGAGAGGTGGTTCTTTATGGTGTGGTGACTGGCTGCAGCACAGCAGTGCGTATCCGCGGCTGCACCATCTCACAAATGGCTAACAATATGCTAATAGGTTAAGAGTACAGAATTGCTCCAGACAAGACACTTAATGGATGCTTTATCTGCAGGTCAGGAGTCTCATCAGCTGCAATCTCTCCTGCCAAGACGTGCCAAGTCAAATTTAGCGATAAAGTGCTTTTAACAAACAGGCCGCAAAGTGCTTCAGGCAGGACAAAGGACACAAACACACAGGAGAGTTTGTGGTGAAATGTGAAACCTGTTGGCAAACAATGGAAAATTGTTTTAGAGGAAATACACCTTGAAAGCAAAGTTGTCCGAGGACAGACATGACAGGAGTTCCTGACAAAGTACAGTCTAATTTCACTTCCTGCCCACAAATGGTTGGATTTCTGCTCAAGAGCAGATGATTTTGCCAAAAGGTTTCGCAAATGTAGTCTGACATTGATGCTGCTGCAGTGGTTTCCAGATTTCTTCTGATATATTAGTTTTAGTAATGCCATTACGAGATGAGAAAAGTAAGTACAGTACCTGACTTCTTCCGTATGCTTCACCACATTTCAGAAGGATTTTATACCATTACATTCCCTGATAGCTACGTTTACATGGCTGATTGTGACTTTGAAACATAGCATTGGTTTGAATATGATTTGAGTACATAAAGAACAATAAAACTACCGACTTCTTATAAATCTGCAACTTTAAATTGCAAGTTTACCAATAAAAGAATTAATCAATAAAAGAGAAAAAAAGTTGCTAGAAAGTAAAAAATATATAAATTAAAAAAAAAATGTAGTTATCATTTAGACATCCATCAGCAGAGACTTATTAGCTTTTATGTAAAGCGCATAAGTCATAGTTGCCCCCATTGTAGCTCTGTTTTGGTCTCCACCAGCTCCTTCTCAGGGAACTATGTGGCTTTCCTTGAAAGCGGAATCAAATTATTTCAGAACGCAAACTAAGAAAACCAAAAGCATCAAGAGTAAAGCGGTGAATAGAGCGGTGATAGTTCCCACTTGTTACTACATGCAACACATTAATGTCACAAGCAGCCATTTTATCTTTTGCTAATATAGCACCCCCAAATGCCCAAGTCTTGTAGACTTGGGCATTTGTGAAACACGTAGCTCAGTAACCCAAACCAAGGTCTGTATCATAAAAATGCAGTTCTTAAAACAACAGTCAGCTTACATCTTACTCCCTTTTAACTGCTTTAACCTGACCCAGCGCTGGACAGTGTGATGGACAGTACACCTTATTTACAGTGTGCTTTATTTACAATGCTTATGTGGGCAGCTTTTCATCTCCTCACCGCCAGCTCACCGCTTTGCTTGCATGCAGCTGTTGCTGCTACTCCTTACTCTTCCTCTGGCCCCAGCGTGCTACTAAAATAGGAGAGACATGATAGAATTAACGAAGGTCAGCTGTGACATCCAGCCTCCCCTAGCACTGCCCCCCGAACCCACTGCTCCAACCCTCCCCTGCAACTCAGCCACAAAACACACCCCACCTCAAAAGTAAATTGTTCATATTTACATCAAAATGACACACATTAGCCTGAAATTGGATGAACTTGAAAAAAAAACAAAAACAAAACAAGTACAGATAAATTGCATTAGAAAAAAAATGTATTATTATTGGCGGTGTACGATGCTGCAAATTTTGGTATCGATCTGATACCAACTAAATACAGGGGCAGTATTGCTGATACTTCTCACTTATAAAGGCAGCTTATGAAGAGAGCAATCTGTCATGCCTTTAGAGACGAATTCTCACCAATTTGCAAATTTTGAACATGTTTTAGGTACTTTTTGCATTTCTAAAAAAAAAAAAAAGCTAATAATGAATCCAAAAATTTCAGTGGGCTATATACTGAACTTAGAGGACAGAAATCAAGTTTTAATCCTATTATGCTAGTACCATCCAATATCAATATCAGCGTTGGTATCGATACTATCGATATCTGGATCAATCCACCCACATCTGTCTCACATTTTCACAAAGAATGTGTGAAAGGTGTGCATGTGAGAGGATGTGGTTGCTTGTCTCTGTGTACGTCTCCAGCGTGTACCCTGACTTTAGCCCTGTGTGATCTGGGATAGGCTCCTTCACCTCCAAACTCGGTTAAGAAAACAGATGTGTGGAATTCAGCATTAATCCAAGGAATGTAAAATCAGGCAGAAGTAAAGACAAGATGGAAAGCAAAACATCTGAGTCTCAATTTTTAAGGGATAGATTTTGTTAATACGTCGTCTCCATTCCCTGTTTGTTAGGGAACCTCTCATTGCCTGCTCCTTCTGAACAGAAGGTCTGAACAGCAGGTGGGCGGGGCTTATGTTGTCACATTCAGACCTGTGTACCCAAGATGACCATATAAGAGATCTTTGGTTTCTTTTACAGAACCAATAGTAGAAAAACCTTTACTTATTACTCCACTAAACTCATTACTTAACATGATCATGTTTACTTTGAACATCAACCCCTGCAACAGAAAAAAAATTTTTTTTAAAAAGTTTCTGTCATATATTGTAAAGTTGTAATAATGACTTTTGTCCTGTGCTCTTGGTTGGGTCTGTCTTGAAAAAGGTTTAAATCTCAGGCAGACTTCAATTTGGTTAAATTAAAGCAAAATTGAATTATACCCAGTATGGGACACTCCTTGATCAGCACAGTGAAACTCAGAGTAAATATCAAATTTGAGCTTTAAGCATATGCAAAAACAAAAGGATTTTTTTTTTCCTGATGTAGATGCACTTATGTTTGGGCACCAATTGAATCACAAGATAATCACGTAAATCACAACATATCCTGTATGCACAGTGCTTCTGACAGTCGACAGCAGCACAATTACACTGACCAAAAGACACAAACAGAAGTTTTACTTGCATTAATGGACACACCCAAAGAAATCCACTTAACATGTAATATAATTACAATGAAACCCATATATGCTAGCCTACCACACATATACTGTATATTAGTATCGACAGATATGCTTTATATGAAATTTAGAATAAACTACTTTAGTGGTCTTACAGGCACAGCAGGCGACATTAGCTAAACGCAGGGCGGCATCAAGCAGTGTCTGACCATAAACTACCGAAACGGTCACAAATAATGACTGTATAATTTTTCCTTTTGTATAACGATAGCTGATATGGCATGTGTAATGGTGTAATATTGGTTGGGCTCTTAATATAAAGCTACCTCTGGAAACTGCCTGAGACAAGGCTAAAATCTGAAGTTTCAAATGTAATATATACTCACCAGACGCTTTATTAGGTATGATTGATGTTACAGGGTTAGAACCCATTTTTCCTTTAGAGCTGCCTTAATGTCTTTGTGGCAAGATTCAACAGGATGCTTGAAAAATTCCTGAGAGATTTTTTGATACACCTTAAAATGATAACATCACACAGTTACTGCACTTCCATGATGTGAATCTCCCATTCCACGGCATCCCAAAGGTGCTCTGTTGGTCTGAGATCTTGAGACTATGAGGCCATTTGAGTACAGTGACAACATTCAGATAAGCTGTGGTTCAAATCGTGCACAATTGGTTCTGAGAAAACCCATATATGACAAAAAATACCCCACACGCCATGACACCATCAGAAGGCAGGTTGGATCCATGCTTTCATGTTGTTTACGTCAAATTCTGACCCTACTATCCAAACGGAATAGCAAAAACTCAGACCCAGGCAGTGTCTTTCCGCTCTGATAAAATACTGAAAAATGCAGTTCCTCTTAAAAACTAGCTTAAGATATTTCGTTTATAAAGTAAAGCCACAGATCCTACTGTTGTTAGGCTAGGTTTGCTGTGAAAGAGACAAAAACGCTAAATGAATTTAAAAATTTCAAGTATGAAAAAAGAAATCAGTTTTGTTGTATTTATATCTTTGTATATTGTTAATCATCATCCATAACTGGAAAGCATTTTGAGTCAAGCTTTGTTGTTTTTGGATGTGTTTGCAACAGCCTATAAAAAAGTTGTAACTTAACTTGAAGATTAATTTACAGAGAATTTAAAGCATTTAGCCTTTTACTGTTATTTACTGGAGCAAAGTAAAAGCTTCCCATTCTTAAAAAAAAACAAAACAAAAAACAACTCAAACAATTACTATTTTTTTTAATAGTTGCTGAATAATTTTCTTGTTATCAACTATTTAATCAAGAAAGCAAAAATAGGTGTTACTTTGGATGTACCCTCATATATGAGGGTACATCCAAAGTAACACCTGGCCTAAACAAGCAGTACCACGTTTACAGCATGTGCTCAGTCAAGGCACTTTTACTGAAAGCACTGCATCCCCATATCATCCTCACAGGTGTCACACTCCATCTCTGCTCTCCATCTCCTCCCTGCTCACCTAATGAACTCAGTCTATCTCTTCTCCCCCCGCTGTGGCAGGTGTCCAGCCCAACTGCTGCCTCTCCGAAGACAACGAGGCCTGATAGCAGGGAAACAGGAGAGAGCCGGCTGCATAACAAGGACTTATTATGATGATGAAATGTCCTACAAGGCCCCAAACACCCTCTTAAAGAAATCTCTCCCACTGATAAGGGGAGTCTCAGCCTCACCCCGGCGCTGTGCGGAGGAAGAGGAGAAAGTGTGTGTGTGTGTGTGGTGGTGCGTCCTAACCTGATTGGATCGGCGGCTCAGAGGGGGCGCATGTTACAAAATCAAATGGCCGTCAAGCCGCTGTCATGCATAATTAATTGGCCCTTCTACTCCCAACTACACAAAAATCCATGGTCATTCGATTAGGGGGTTTTGGAGGACTCTCTGAAGTGCATCGCTGTCTGAGCTGCTTCCCAGCTCACCTCTCTATCAGTGAGGATTGTGTCAGCCTGCACATGTTCAACCAGGTAAATTTTAAACTTTCATGCTCCTAAAACGTTGTTAGGCTGTTTGTTGTAAGGACCAGCTTATTACACAACTCGGCAATTGAAACATTTGCTGATACTCATTAAAAGTTGTAGACGCAGAAAGCCTGCAGTTCTCAGCAGGTAAAGTCGAGAAAAAAGTATCTAGTCTTCTGCAGCTGCCTTTGCATACTGTAGGGGTTTTATATTATATATTGCTTGTTTCTGTAAAGTTATGGTTACTTACGCTATTGAATGAACTTGTATTTTGTATCTAATTAATTTGCTGGAAATGACAGAATGCATTTATAAATTCAATTATAAATAATTTGAATGATAATTTCATATTATTGCTGTTTCATCAATACTGAGAATTTAACATGATGATCATGAACTTTGGTCAACCGTTGGTCAAGACAGCCCCAGTTGCATGCAATATGGATACAGTGTGGATGCACTACTTCCACCATACTGCAAGCTTAAGATCAAACTCTGACTCTCTTATAGTTTATGGAAAATATTCTGGGTCAGAAAAAAGCATGCTGTAAAATGTGACCAGATGGAGCATTCCCCTGCATGAAACAAAACAATTTCAAATTCACTGGAAGCAAACAGGAAGCTGTTAAAAGGACAAATATAGTCTGTAAATGTATCTTCATGATTATGTTGCTGAATCAGGATTGGATTGGAAAACCGTGTAAGATTATTGGTGCAGCCATTAATGACCATCAGCATCTGTATAAAAAGAGCGTTCTCAAAGGCAGAGAGCACCACCGTGGACCCAGACTGTGAATGCACCGATATATCAGCTGATCTACTGTCACATCCTTCATCACTCAGGCTTTGCATTAGGAAGGTTAAAGATCCGCTAATATCTGATGCGACTGTGTCAGACATTTTCATTCTCACATGCACGCCTGTTGGGATAACATTTAGCAAAGTTCAGGCAAAGTATGTGTGAAAAAGAGTCAAGTGTTTGTGCTTGTTTGTAGTTCCTCTATAATGATTACATTTCCCACATTAAGCCGAGATAGGGAGCCCTGTATATTTCATATTACTGCACAATCATTGGTAGCTTTGGGATCTCTAATGACCTTTTAATTTGGAGAAGTTTGTAATGACCAGGCACCTTACCCTGAGTTTTGATTGTTGCTCATTTAATTTTCCTGTGCCTCATATTGTCTTTACCTTATGTTTAAATGCTGCCCACTTTTCTAGTTTTCACCGTTTGCTTTTTGCTGTGAAGAATTTTGCACAACAGTTCAGAAACAGAAATCACACACTGATTAAGTGTGGGAACAAAATTTGAAAGTATAAGTTTGGACATAATGAATACGCCAACAGAAGAAAAATCAAAACCAACTTCCCAGAGACATTGAGCTTAGAAATCCATCTTTGAAGGACAAAGATCTTAATGCATCTGGAGACGGTGCTCAAGGATGTATCCTCTGTGGAAGTGTGGAAAGAGAAGAGTCGCACAACTGTAAAAGGCCAGCACAAAACCTGGCAGGAAAAGGCTTTCAGAGACAAAAAACTTTATATTCTTAATTTTTTTTTTTTGGTCATTTAAGATTTAAATGTTCAGTCAAACTTTCTACCATTCACCTTTTTTATCTGTATATTCTTTTATATTATGCTACACTGTGAATTTAATTAAAAATAGATTTAAATATATAAGCCCATCTGACATCTGAGGTCATATAACACATTGTTATACTGTATTTTACTGAATTCACATTTAAATGTCTGCTTGAAGCAAGGGCATCTCATTTTGTTGCCTCCTTGTGTCTCTTCCTCACCTCCTCCTGCTCACATATCTCTGATGGGATGGAATAAGAGTGACGAAAGAAAGAAAGGAACTGCAGATGGACAATGAGGGATACGAGGAAGATACAAAATGTGTGTGTGAATGCCGCCCCCTGCAGGACATCAGTGGAACCACATCGTCTGCACACGAGAGAAAGTACACCTCAGCAGGCAAATTAAACTGCAGCAAGATTTTTATTCAAAAAAGCATATTCAGGAATTAAAGATGCATATACTTACATGTGTAAATAGATTTTTTAAAATACACAAAGTGGGAAAACAATGTGCTTCAGTAGATGCAATGTCTATATGCACACTGTGTGCATACATGAAAATCTCTTTATGGATGCGTTTTCCATGGTTTGTTAAGGACACGTGTTTCCCTATTATTATGGGGAAATTCCTTTCTTTTTTTTTCATTTTTATTTCTCGGTCGCATCCATTATTTAAAAACATATTGAAATAAAATATTCACAAGCATGACCATATCACAGCTCAGAATGGAAGACAACTCCCTTTAGCGTTTCTCGCCATCGCCAAGTCTTAATGAATTCACAAGTGACGAAACAAAAACAAAAAAACTTTCACTGCTGAAGCTTTTACTCCATGAACACGGCACTGACATGACTTTTCCAAAGGTTTGCATTACTCTCCCTGCAGCAACACACTGCAACTGCTCTTACACTTCATTCATTGGCTGAGGACAGGAGGCCGGGCGGTCTCTCAGGTCAATGACTATTTGACCATAAGGGATTGTGTGAAGATGCGTTTGGGTTATTTATGGCCAGCAAAGATACAGGGTGGGGGTCCTGTAGCAGGAAGAAGAGTTATTTTTAGAAGCAAGGGGGTCTACCTAGTTGTCTGGGTGGGGTCGACCCTCGGGGATCAGTGAGGTGAAGAAGGTGCTGATGAAGGACCACGCGACTATAAGGAAACTCGGCTCGTGGAGGGCAGCTGCCGCCCGGCCCTGATCCTCCGCTCTTCCACCTCCATCGTCGCCGCTGTCATCGTCCTCCATTCCTTCGTCCATCAGTCGTTCCTTTCCCCACAATCAAACAGAGACAAGAAAGATTAAAGATGTTCTCTTCCAGACATATTCTGGACTGATTGCTTTCAACTCCACTTGAAAACAACTATGAGTGTTTATATTATGGAAGCTCTTCCGGTGAGGTAGCAGGACACTATGCTGCATAAAGGGCTGCAAGTTTACAGTATGTTTACTTGACACATCATCATGTATATGTTTTACTTGGGAATAGAATGGTGTGTGTGAGTTTGGTGACGGAGTTTTTATTATGAATGAATTATGAATTTTTTTTATGAATTATTGTCTATTTTTATGTTTTATGGACAACAGATGGAAATTAGCCTCTGGTATATGTCTGTGAAAGTTCTCAGTCATCCAGGTCATCGTAGTCTAAGGAGCTGTAAGGAAAAGGCGTCTGGACTTCTTTAGGTTGCTTGAAGACGTTTCACCTCTCATCCGAGAAGCTTCTTCAGTTCTAGGGTCAAATGGGGGAGAGTCCCATATTTAAGCCTTGTGGGAGTGTCCCTCGTAGAGGGACAATGGGCCCCCTACTGATCCTCTACCTAATCACACGAGGTGTGAAAATGGGTGTGGGTCTCACAGATGGTTTAAAAGAGGAGTGAAAGAAGCCATCTATGTCCACTGTGAACGGCCATCTTTGAACAGAGGCGGTGGTTTACGACATCAACTGTCTGCCATCTATAATCCAGTTCTGAGATCCCTGCCCAGACGCCTTAACGCCCACTCACATCCTGGGC